>JASDQU010589408.1:0-14866 GCA_032191745.1 Picea mariana | reverse complement strand
GATATTGGGTTATGATTTTGAAATCATCTATAAAAAGGGTAAGAAAAATGTTGTGGCATATGCACTCTCAAGAAAGGATGAATATGTTGAGGTCTTTCTCTATGTCATCTCAATCATCCAACCCGATTGGATAATAGAAGCAAGGGATGAATGGAAGAATGACAAAAAAGTGTGGACTCTCATTCAAAAGTTGCAGTAGGATTCCAGTGCATCAGATACATTTAGATGGAAAAATGATTCACTATGGTACAAAGATCACTTATATTTGTGTAAGAACTCCCAGCTCAAACAAAAGTTACTATTGAAATTGCACGCCTCTCTAGTAGGAGGTCACTCGGGATTTTTGAAAACCTACCATAGATTCAATAAGTATATTTTTGGGGATGGAATTAAAACTTATGTTCAAAGGTTTGTGGAAGAATGTTTGGTTTTCCAACAAAATAAGGTGGAAACAATTAAGACCCCGGGTTTTTTACAACCATTA
The DNA here is from genome assembly GCA_032191745.1 of Picea mariana. Lineage (NCBI taxonomy): Eukaryota > Viridiplantae > Streptophyta > Pinopsida > Pinales > Pinaceae > Picea > Picea mariana. Next base: position 14,382 of record JASDQU010589408.1, on the reverse strand, counting down.
GCCATCCCAAGTCAGTGCTGGGAGGCGGTTTCCATGGATTTCATCACAGGGTTACTGAAGTCTAAAGGAATGAGTGTCATCATGGTGATTGTTGATAGACTCACCAAGTACGCACACTTTTGTGCACTCTCTCATCCCTTCAAAGCTAGTACAGTTTCCACCACATTCATGGAGACAGTTCAAAAGCTACATGGCAACCCAAATATTATTGTAAGTGACAGAGATCCCATCTTCACTGGACATTTTTGGACAGAATTATTTTCTTGTTTGGGTACTCAATTGGCTCATAGCTCATCCTCTCATCCTCAATATGATGGACAAACTGAGATAGTGAACAAATGTTTGGAAGGCTACCTTCGTTGCTTTGTCTCTGATAAACAAACACAATGGTTCAAATGGTTACCCTTGGAAAAATGGTGGTATAGCACTTCCTTTCATACTGCAACAAAAATGACACCATTTATGGAACTCTATGGATACCACCCTCCTTCCATCTCTTCTTCTCTAAAATAAAAATATAAGGTTCAAGAAGTGGAAGATCACTTCGAGCATCAACAACAAGTTCTCCAAATCTTAAAGGACAGCCTGACCATGGCACATAATCACATGAAACAACAAGAAGATCAACATCATAGTGAAAGAAGTTTTGAAGTAGGGGATTGGGTTTTTTTAAGACTACAACCATACAAACAGACGTCCCTCAAGAAAGACAAGAAGGATAATAAATTATCACCAAAGTACTATGGCCCTTATAAGGTGTTGCAAATGATTGGTACTATGGCATACAAATTGGAGTTGTCTGCATCTTCACGAGTACACCCAATTTTCCATGTTTCATGCTTAAATAAGGTTATAGGAGACAAGATCCCATTTCAAACTATATTTCTAGAACTTGACGAGGAAGGAAAAATCATATTGGAGCCTGAAGCCATCACTGACACAATAATTTTCCAGCAGAGGAATAGATCCATTTCAAAGTATCTCATTAAATGGAGGAAACTACCAGCTGGAGATTCCACTTGGGAAGATGAGTTTTTTATACAGAAGCATCCAGAGTTACTCAAGCATTATAGACAACACTTGTCTCAAGGGGAGGGGCATGTTAAGCCCTAATATTGTCTCATTACCCCTTAATTGGGACATATTACATTAGTAATGTTATTTTATTTATGCCGGCTTTATTCCATTAGTTGTAATTATACCTCCTAGTCTCCTATATATACTAAGGAGACATTTTCATTTGGAATCATCTTGTACTTGAACATTTATGTGGGGTAAAAGGAGGTTGCCCCCTCGAAGAGGATTATTATCTGAAATTATCTCTTTTTCAAGGCGTTGAGTACTTATTCAATGCCAGCAAACTCATCGAATAATTCCTGAATTTCCATAGGAAAATAATTCATAGAAGTATTTGTAAGGATGAATCTCGGCTTACCTATAACAACAAACTACATTTCCTCATATTTCCTAACTTCCTTAAATATCTCCTTCCCTCTCATGAGAAGTATACTTAGACTAGCCTCCTCTTTGACTCCCTTCTCCTCAAGTAGAAACAACATATGTTTACACTTAATTTTCTCAAGGGTATAAGTATTCTTCCTCCCATCATGTAGTATTTCCATGGCCTCCCCAAAAACACATGACAAACATCCATAGGAATGACATCACATAAAACGTCATGCTTATAACTACCAATTTTAAAATTAAATTTACATTATCTACTTACCCTGACATGATGTCCTTTATGCAACCACGATATCCTATACACACTCATATGTGTTGTTGTTTGTTGGCACAGGGGCAGACCCAGGGTTAAACGCTACAATAGCACACCAACAAAACCCTAAATATTGGCCCTTTTAGCAACACCTGCGAAGTAGATGAAGTCTCACCCGAGGTAGAGGCAGGGGTGGTTGCAAGACTCAGGTTTCTGCAACCTTAGCTGGGACACAGATCTATGATTATATCTCTTATGAATCACTTAGCATCGATCATTCATCAATATCCTACCCTTGTTATACTTCGCATATATCATAGAGCTTCATAGCATTCACTTAGATCTAAGGTAATTTAGCACTTAGCAATAGTAAAATAGATCATATACAGTAAATCATCACTAAGCATATTCATATATATTAGATATACTATCCATACACATCTAATGAATCACAAAGCGTAAGTAGATCTTTCTAAATATATCAAATCACTTAGCCAAAGCAGAGGTAAACACATCAAGTCAAAGAACAGAGCATAACACACAGATTTATGTGGTTCACCCCCACCCTGGGGCTACGTCCACCAACTCTTCTTATTTATTATCTTCAGTCAATATAGTTACAACACAGAGCTATCAAAATACCACTCCGCATAGGACAGGAGATCTGTGCGCACGAAGCCAAATCCTCCTTCCTCGCGTAAATCTACCATAGAGCCTCCTTACAATCTGTGCACTCAGCACTTACAACACTTGCACTCAGCTCTGCAAGTCAATCACATAGATCAATTCTAGAACTAATCCCTTGGCTAATATTCTCTCTTACTTACATGGCCTAGAAGTCTATTTATACATTACAAAAGTGGGCCTAAGCGTGGGTAAACCCATGGGCCGACATCCCTTTCCCACTACATATTCCCAAAAACCCAAAAAGGACCCAAAAAGCGGGTCTAGCTAACACAATATCCTCTTCACTTTGAGCTTCATCTTCGACATGCTTTCAAAGTCCCAAAAATGGTCAAACATGACCAAGTGTTCCTCAAAACTTGGTCAAGGGCCAACAGGCCCTCAACACTCACCCATGACTCATCCCGAGTCACTCAGGTCTATTCATTTATGCTTTGAATGCCTCGAGGTTGGCTCAAGCTGCTTCGACCTGCTGTTGTGCCATGACCTCTTTCTCGGTGAACTCCTGGATGAGTGTGTCATTCACCGACCCTTCTAGGTGTTGTTGTGTTGAATTCACAACATGCTCCAACTATGTTCCTTGGATGTCAATCTCTATAAATAACTGACATGCCTTATTTTGCACAGGTTGAAGTTGTTGAGTTACTTCCATTACCTTGCTCTGGATCGTATGTATCTGCTTCTGGGTGATGCATTGCTCATGAGACTAATTCATTCTCTATATGGGTGATAGGGCCTTCAACTGCACCTATAGCTTTTCGGCTTCATGCTTTGCCTCATGAAGCTGCGACTCCAATTCATGCAATTATGGATTCTCGGTTAGGTTCTCATATATCTGTGCACTTCTACTACTTAACAGTTTGCATTCCTTGGTGAGTGATTTGATCCTTTCTACTATGCTCTGAGAAGTCATTTCTCACTAGTCGCGCACTTCTTGTGGCGTACTTGGTATGGTCTGAAGCTCTAATTCCACGACTCTTTGTTGAAGTTGCTGAAAAAATTCAGCAAGCTTCATCACTTGGAATTCTATGGGGTCTTCTACCTTCTTCTCTAAGCCAGTCATAGAGTGGAATGCTCTATTGACTGCTTCTTCAATCCCAATCTGATTCGTGAGCAACTGCTCTTTCTCTTTTTGGATCTTCGCTCTGTCTTCTTCAAATTTCACTTGGAGAGTGTCCTTCTCTTGTTGTGCAGATCAACGTTGTTCGATGATTTCCTCCTATGCTTTATTTAAGGCCTGAGTGGCCTGCGTTGTTTCTCCTTGTGATTTTCGAAGGTGTACTTTGATTGTGTCAACAATCTTGCGGAGTTAAACTGGTTCATCTACCTCTTCTGTTGTTCCTTCTGGCAGGGGCATAGTGGAGACTATGCGGCTAGTCTGAAGTGCCTGCTGCACTCCTTGAAGCTCGATCTCAATTCTATTGTACATTGTCTCTTGCTTAGATTCCTACTTTTCTGTTATCTCTTCTATATCTTCATTCATAGTTGTGATGAGGAAACTGAAGTCGTCTAGAGTGAGCATGGTCTGCATCTTAGTTACGGGTGCTTTTGATTTCTTCTAGGAGGAAGGTTTTGGAGGCTAACCCTTCCTCTTCTTTATGATTTCTACTTTTTCTTCTGGTCTTTGTTCGACTTCTTCTAAGTCTTCGCCATCACCTCCATGGTCTAGTGTAATGGAAGAAATCCTCACAGATAGGTTGTCTATATCCTGGACTTCCTCATCCTTCTTCGTCTTCCTTGTTTTATTTGTCTTACTGGGCCTAGGTGTATCCTACATAACTTCTAGACTGTCGATCTCAGACATTTATGTGGGGTCTGCTGAAATAAGGAGGCCCGCCGAACATTCCTTGGTGATATCCTCCAGGTCTTCTTCTTTCATCTTATAATAAGACTGAAGGTGTTCCTTGTGCTCATCAGCATGTGCTGTAATGTATATGAAATGGCGATCCGCACTGAACTTCAACAAAGTTTGGAACCTATGTAAAGTATTCGGGGTCATGCGAGGCTCGGACTGGATGGCAAGCTTCAACTGGGTGTAGTAGGTATGGAAGATGGCATTGTATTTCCACTACTTGTTCATATTGTTCGAGTACCACAGTGTAGTAAACTTTGTAGCCAGTAGTTCAAAGGGGTCGAGGTCCGGGAAGGTTGCACCTTTCGGTAGCTCCGATGCAACGGAAGCTATAAGTATCAAGAGCCAGCTAAAATGGAATTCATGCCCCTGATATTGGGCTTCTCTGTAGTCAATCTCTAGTTGATTCACCGGGTACTTCACCCAGTTCATCTGTAGTCCCTCTGCGCACTTCCCTACGAGGTCGACTACAAAGCCAAATACTTGCGTGGGTTGATTCTTGCATACCAAATTCCTTGCTATCAGTTGACAGGCGAGGCACACTGCTCCACTTTCAATGGAAGATACCTTGTAGCCTCGCGTGCCTTTCTCAACATATCCATAAGCTTCTTTGATCTTCTGAGCAAGAGCGCGATCCACGGTCTTTCCAGGATAGTAATCATGGGGATCAGGGCCCTGCATGTTAAGCTCAGTGATCCAATTGATCAGCACTGGATCAACTATTATGTGATGATTTAACCATAAGTATCCTCCATGGTAACTTTCCAACAACATCGTCACACAAGAATTCACCTCCTGGTGTCTACCAAAGTGTAGTATCTTCATAATGTTGAGCAGAGTGGACTATGTGAGGTTCATCATCCATTGTTGAGGGACAATCTTCAAATTATTTCCCTTGGTTCTGGTTAGGTACTTGTATGGGGAAAGCATGCTGTAAAATTTATGATCCCCCAGGCTGAAGTCACAAAACTTCAATGCTACGACCTTGTCGTGATCTATGTGGATTGTGCATACCCCTTTCGACAGGTACGAAGTGACTAGAGTGTACTCAAAGTCTCTAATGCACACTGTCTCTGTTGATCGCACTGCTCAGAGGTGGTATGTAAGGAGGTAGGATAGATGGAACCAACTTCGCGTTGGCCATATCAACTTTATGTTTGGTTCTTCTTTCTGTGCTGGCTCAGGATGTTCCTGCTCGAGAAGTCAATGAGGAGGCTTGCACTCCTCTCTTTGATGATGCCTATAAACCTATAGACAATCCTCTCTCCAACATGACTCTTTCATCTCTAAGGATAGCGAGTACCTCTCTTACAGATTCTTCAGCAGCGCTAAATTCATCGGACATATATGCTTAGGATCAATATCTCGGGTTCTCAAGGTAATGTAGGTACTGTAATAGAGTAGAGAGTAAGAGTAGAGTAATCACTGTTCACAATTCATGTAGTCCGCAGACTCAAATTCGCAATTAGCAAAAGTGTATTTCGTGCATGGTGAGATGGAATAAGTAAGTAACTTTATAACAGACATGGGTCTTCATTAACTCTTGTTCTGTCTGTTGTGGCGCAGTCTAATGGTCTGGTGATGAGCCATCAATGTTTTTTGATCCATTCAGAGCGGCAGTCGAATGGATATATCGGCATCCAATGGATATATTGCTTCGCCATGGAGAAGTGATCCATGTCATTGTTCTGATATCCCAACAATGCTCCAANTTTCGTTCTAAGAGGTTCCCTCTGGAACCCTCTGTAGCCTGTCGATCTTAGCTCTCTTTTTACTTAGCTTCCTAGCCTTCTTCCCCATGAGCTTCATATTAGTAGTTCTTTTCCCGTTCTGATTCTTATTTTCCTTGGGCATAGTCACTTTGTGCTGCTGAGGTTTTCTCCCAAGAATCAGGAGTACTACTTCGTCTATATTTGATACAGATACTCCAATCTTGTGTGAGTCCCCTAATTCTTTTGCAACTTTGACATCTATGCTTCTAGTGTCAAATAGATTTGATTTGTTCTCCTATTCCTCAATCAACTATGCGATCCTTCTAGTCATGAAATCTTGTAACTCTTGTCTCTATTGTTCTAAAACCTTTTATTCTTCCGTCTTCCTGGCTTGATCTCTTTAAATCCAAGGTTTTCCAAGTAACATAAGAAACGGGGTGTTGTCCTCAATAAATTTGATAATCTCAAAATCTTCCTCTGTCGAAGTTCCATTGACATTCATAGATATTTGAGTGAGCCTTCCACATAGGTTTACTAGTTTCCCTCTGAATAAACATATTATTCTTAGTAAAGGGATCATAGCAAGCCTTCTTATAGCTTCCCAAGTTCTCTATATCATAACATTCACCTATTTTTCCCCATCCAGAACACAGTCAATGTCGAAGTCTCCTATTCTTACCTCGATGCATTCTTTTTCGTTAAATACCTCTAATAATCTAACATGTCGATGGTCATTCAAGATGTCTTTCATCTTTAGTAATATCTTTTCTAATTTTCTCTGGGGTTCTGCTATTTCTGGATCTGCCTTAGGGTTTTCTTCATTCAGGTTCATGCCGTCAATATTAGCAATCATTCTAGGGAAATCCAATACTTCATGGTCCAAGGCTTTGCAACAGAGACAACTAGATCTCCCACTAGGGAATTCCTTAGCAAGATGTCTCGGTCTTCTGCAACTGTAACATAGGGTTAATCCTCTCTTTCTCTTAAATGATCCCCAACTTCTTCTGTATTGTGCACAGGGATCATGGTAGCTAAAAAAATATTTCTAGGATCTTGCATCCATTTGTTAGTCCAAAAATTATTTCTATGCATAGGTATAACATATCTATTAGGTATATTCATGTCAAACTTTCTTTCATCTCTTAATTCCCTAGTTTTCAAGCTAGGACAGATTCTATCAAACATACCTAGATCCATGCTCTAGAAACAAAAAAATTCACTTATCTTACTTCTATAGAGCACAAAGCTTTCAAATATAAAAACTTTTAACTATTCTAACCTTTATCAGAGCACTGAGCTTAAATATCTTACCTCTTTTCTTCAAAAACTTCCACTTTTACTTTTCTTAGAGCACAAAGTGTTCAGATATTGCTTCTTTTCTTCATATTTGGCCTTCTGTTTTCAGCACAGATCTTTTCAAATCAACTAAAATACTACACACAGGGCAGAGATCCACTCATAGAGCTTCCATAGTTTCAGGACAAATCTTTGCACAAAGCTTCTTCTCCCTTAGTTCCCAACAATCACAGTTTCGGTCCCAGAAATAGAACCATTTGTTGGCACAAGGGCAGACTCAAGGTTCAATGCTACAACATCGCACCAACAAAACCCTAACTACCTGCCCTTTTATAACACCTGCGAAGTAGATGAACTCTCACACGAGGTAGAGTTAGGGGTGGTTGCAAGACTTAGGTGTCTGCAACCTTAGCTGGGACACAGATATGTGATTATATCTCTTATGGAGAACTTAGCATCGATCATTCATCAGTATCCTACCCTTATTATACTTCGCAAATAGCATAGAGCTTCATAGCATTCACTTATATCTAAGGTAATTTAGCACTTAGCAACAGTAAAATAGATCAGGTATAGTAAATCAGCACTAAGCATCTTCATATATATCATATCTACTATCCATACAAATCTAATGAAGCACAAAGCATAAGTAGATATTTCTAAATATATCAAATCATTTAGCCAAAGAAGAGGTAAACACATCAAGTCAAAGCATAGAGCATAACACACAGATTTACGTGGTTCACCCCACCCTGGGGCTACGTTCACTAAATCTTCTTCTTTATTAGCTTCATTCAATCCGGTTATAGCAGAGAGCTATCAAAATCCTACTCCGCATAGGATAGGATATCTGTGCACACCTCGCCAAATCCTCCTTCCTCGCGTAGATCTAGTACAGAGCCTCCTTACAATCTGTGCACTCAACACTTACAACACTTGCACTCAGCTCTGCAAGTCAATCACATAGATCAATTATAGCACTAAGACCTTGGCTAATCTTGTCTCTTACTTACATTTCCTAGATTTTTATTTATACATTACAAAAGTGGTCCTAATTGTGGGTACACCCACGGGACGATATCCCTTTCCCATTACATATTCCCAAAAACCCAAAAAGGACCCAGAAAGGGGGTCTAGATTCCGCAATCTACGCTTTTCTTTTCGCATCATCTTTGGCAGGCTGTCAAAGTCCCAAAAATGGTCAAATATGACCAAGTGTTCCTCAAAACTTGGCCAAGGGACAACACTGTCTGTAATTTTATATTTTCCACCATCTTCATGGACACTAAATTATTAGTGCTCTCACTGTCTATGATCACTTTGCATACTCTGTCTTTGGTCTTGCAAGAAGTTTTGAATAAAATATTTCTTTGGATTGAATCATTCTCATACCTCCTTTTATAGTTTCACAAGAGATTTCCTCACCATGAGAGATATTATGTCTTAAGTTTCTTATGATTTAATCTTCATCTCAACATTCCTCAGTTGTGCCTGAGAAATATGAGCTTCTATAACTCCTACATTCTTATTTTTAGGACAATCCCAATACATGTGCCTTGGTTTCTCGCAAGCATAACACTTGACTTCTCCTCCTCTGGCTCTTCCTCTACCACTTGGAAAAGGTATCCTTCCTCTATAGTATCCTCCTATAGAACTTTCCTCCTCTATTTGTATCACTGTTAGATCCCCCAGCTTCTTCCCTCGATTTTTGGAAATTTTCTCTTGTGGTCCCTTTTCCTCTGTTAGGATTCTTTCCCCTGTTATTCTAACTTTGCCTTCTTGCCAATTTTTCTTCTTCCTTCAGGGGTACCTGATAATCATATTCTGCAGTCATCATTTTCATCATGCTAATCTCATCTTGGATTTCATACCTCAATCCATTAATATACCTTGCAACTTTCTCTTCGTCATTTTCCTTGTGTCCTTCTCTTATATTCATCTTATAGAACTCTTCAATATATTCCTTCACGGACAAACCCTTCTATATCATATTCTGCAACCTTATGAACAGATTCAACTCATAATCCTTGGGTATCAATTTAGACTTAATCTTATCTACCATTCTATCTCAACTTTTAATCTTCGACTTACCTTTTCTCCTTCTATCAGTTTGCAACTCATCCCACCATAAACTTGCATGTCCCCTCAACCTGAACACATCATGATTTACATTCTTCTCATCATCAATCTCCTCATACTCAAAGTACTTATCCAATCAAGCAACTCTTCTACATTCAAATTAACTTTGTACATTGGGACTTCCATCTTTGCTTTAGTTCCCATCTTGACAACTGTTCTCAGTAATCGTTCCTTTTTTTCTTCTTCTCATGTAGCTTATTCTTATTCTTCAGGGTATCTTCTTTCAACATCACTAACATCACCATCCCATGGTGCCCTCCTTTGTTTTTTTCCATGGCGTCTAGCCTTGCTCGAAGTTGTCTCATTTCCTCCTCTATATCTATGTTGGCTACAAGTCTCTCCCTACGTCTCCTCGACGACATGACTTCCAATGTTTCTTCTCAGAGATATTATTCCTTCTCTGATACCACTTGATGAAAACCCCCTATGGGCCTGCATGACCTCCCAGTCTAGGATCGAACTACATAGGAGATGAAGTGGCCCATGGGTCCTCGCAGAACCCTTAAACTCTTACCATAGGCCTATTTCCCGCACTGCATGAAAGTTCATTTACAAGGGTCCTCTTGCTCCAGTGGAGTCGTTCACATGACCTAGGGCTCAAAACCTAGAGCTCAATTTGGAATTATTTATTCTGGTGCTCTGGAACTTCAGCGCTCCATAGGATTTACCAACATAACACTCCACGTCCAAAACCTCTGAATTGGAGAAGTGTTGTATTCCACATATATGACGGTTTGTGTTTTCTCTCAAATCAATGGTCCATTTTCATTCTAGACTCCGGGGCTTCATGAGAAAGTTACCCAACCCAACAAAATTACTCAATTCACCGCAGTGATTACAGACCGAACTAAGTCATAAATTAACTTAACCAAAGGTGTAGGTATTACCCTATCCTTCCACTTCCCCAAATGTTGACGGTAAGGTTCAATTGGATGGAGGATAGGGTCCACCTCCCTTTCACAATCTACGACTAATAAAGACTCTGGGACTCTGGGTTTTTGGAGATTCTCCAATCCGTGCAACAATGAACAAATTCTTCCACAGTGTCAAATCATTGAACCACTCGGGAATCCAATGGCTCACACTCTCCCACTGATCTATGGTGGAGATTAACTCTGAAATTTGGAGATTTAGGGCTCTATGTATTACTTTCAATGAAAAACTCAAAAATGATGAAGCAATGAAGTCTAAAGGACTCGGGACTTAATGATCATGCTCGCTCTCCTTGATCGAATGACTGTAAGGGATTCTGACTCGTCTCAAATAGATCTGGCCCATTGGACCCTAAAAAAAAGGGATTTATCCTCTTCTCCAGTTCCTCCATGGGAACTTACACTCACTATTCCTCTTGAGCTTCTTCACTTGAATTACTTGAAATTTGGCGCACACTTTGCACTTCTCTCCTGAGCTTATACCCTTAGAACTATATGGGTCGACACACTTTTTGTGCTAAATCTCCTGATATTTATCAACACTTAACAGAGTGTTATCTTTGTTCATTCCTTGCACTCATCTCCGCTTGAGACTTTACACTTCTCTTATTGTAGGCACACTCCTTGCGCTTTCTCTGTGCAAACTTGCACTATCTCTCCTGAGCTTTTTAACCTCTATATGGTTTGGCCTCCACACTCCTTGCATTGGCACTATGAACTACTTTGCATCGTGATTATCATAAGAGAAATAATTGAAACTTATAAAAGTATTAAGAACTCATTACCAAAAACATTTGTATACACATTCATACACAGAGATAACAACACAACATCTATTTAGTTTCAAAAGAATGAACAAGTTCACAATCTCATAATTTTGAAAGCAATTCGTTTTTTTTATATTTATTCCACAACAATTAACAAAGTTTTAAACAACCTTCAACAGCCTCCTTTGGGCTTAGATTACATTTATTTATACATGAAGGGGAATTTTGAGCCTTCATTCCAGACTATTCTAGTGCTTTAATATCACAATTAAAAGCATCCTACAACTAAGCCTAGTATATTAAATGAACATTTACAATCTTAGATATAAGTCACTCTCAAAATATGTGCAATCCTACAGGAATTAAAGACAATGACAACATCTTGGAGCATATACAATGTCTCTAACCTAAATATCTCATGGGATCTTTAATTACAAAAGCCTCAAAATTAAATTGGCGTGCCCTCCTTGGGATCCAAACCAGTTAAAGTGTGTTGCATTGGATGTTTTGTCTTCTTCCACCAAGCCTCATTAAATGATGCTGATGAGTCTTGTTAAGACCTAAATAGTGGTTCATTACCCCTTAATTGGGGATTATTACATTAGTAATGTTATTTTATGTATGTCGTCTTGAGTCCATTAGTTGTAATTGTACCTCCTAGTCTCCTATATATACCAAGGAGACATTTTCATTTTGAATCATCTTGTACTTGAACATTTATGTTGTGTATAAGGAGGTTTCCCCCTCAAAGAGGCTTATTATTTGAAATTATCTCTTCTTCGAGGTGTTGAGTACTTATTTTGAGTATTTTCTATGCTATATTGATATTTGGTTCTTAACATATGGTATCAGAGGTCAAGGTCTTGGGGTTTCTCTGCTACATCTGAGACACCTTGGAATTTTTGCTATAACTTTGTTTATACAATGTTTCAAAAGGAATGGCTTGGAGGATATTTATTAGATGGATCAAGGTACATTGGGTTAAAATTTTAGCTCCTGAGGCATTATACCTTTATATTTAGAACCCAATCAATTTGTATGGTATCATTGGCTTTGTTCTCGCAAATCACTCGTCACTTGGACAATTTTCACGGAAGAAATGATCGAACACTATGAGGATACAAGGATAAATACCTTCTTTATCCAATTGATAAATCTCAAGAAAAAGGGTTCAGTTACAAAGCACATTAAGAACTTCCAAAGATTGAATATAAAGGTAACATATATTCCAGATGAGCACTTGATTGATGTATTCATAGGAACTTTAAAGGATAACATTCAACATGAGGTTTGCTTTGGGGAGCCCAAATCATTAGAGAATGCATTTAGGGTGGCAAGAAATCTTGAAAGTAAAAATATGGCTATGGCTACTAGAATAACCAATCCTAACATCTATAGAGAGAATAATGCTCCTTCTTCTAAAACACCTCAACCTACAATGCTGACACCTCAACAATTGGAGGAAAGAAAAGAAAAATGTTTATGCTTTAATTGTGATAGCAAGTATAGTAAGGGACATAAGCCTGGTGAGAATAAATTATTATACATATATTTTGAAGAGGAAGAAGAACGAGAACAAGAACCATCTCAAGATGAAAACGTAGAAGCAATTTCATCTGAAGAGTTGGCTCCCATGATATCGTGTAATGCAATGGCTAGAATTAGCACTCCTCAAAACCTCAAGATCGAAGGATATATCAAAAACAAAAAGTTAATAGTCCTAATTGATTATGGTAGTACTCATAATTTCATTCACTATAAATTAGCCAAATCTCTCAATTGCTTTGCATATCCAGTGCCAGAGTTTCAAGTAATGATTGTAGATGGAGGAACTATCAATTTCTCAGGAAAATGAAATAATATCAATCTTACTATGGGGGAATATGTAATGAATAGTCCAATGATTTATATACCCATGGGTGGTGTTGATGTTGTACTAGGGATCCAATGGTTACAATCATTAGGAACAATGGATTTTAATTTTCAAGAAATTTTTATGAAATTTTCATTCGATGGAAAACAAATTGAGATAAGAGGTATCATAGGGAAACCCAATAAGGTGATAATCTCTAATGGCATGAAAAAATTATTGAAAAAGGGGAATCAAGGTGTTATTGCACAACTATGCTCACTAGATGTTCAAAGATCTAAGCCATCTATTCTTCTAGATCTACAAGGGATCATTGATAAGCATTCCAAAGTATTTGAAGATATTCCTAAAGGTCTTCCACCCACTCGAAATCATGATCATGATATTCACCTAATTCCTTGGAGTGTTCCTCCTGACATTAGGATGTATGTTGGAAAAGGGGCAGACCCAGGGTTCAGCTCCAAGAGCACACCAACAAGCCCTAGCTACACCTGCGAGGAAGATGCAGTCTCACCCAAAGAAGCTATGAGGGGGTTGCAAGACAGATATGTCTACAACCAGAAGAAATGTAAAGTGGATTCAAAGTGATCAGCACACAACAATCTAGTATTATTTAACCTCTTATAATCTACTGTGCAAGTTATATCTCATATCTAACACATTATCATCATAATAGCATATTAAATCAAAAAGAATAGAGCATCAATCACACACAACACAAGATATATGTGGTTTACCCTCTCTCTAGGGCTACGTCCACAAAACTGTGCTTTACAATATATTAAGATGAAGCATACAGTTCTCATTTGTGATCTTAGCTAGCATATATCCTCTCTTCTCTCTCTTTCTCCCTCCCCTTTCCTGTGCACCCAGTTGCATGGTTGATCTCCGCACCCAACTGAAGATATTACAACACCAGAAGGCTCTCACACTTAGAACTTCTCTCTCACACAACAATAATCATAACATCAACAACAACAACTAGAACGAACTCGACACTAACCTGATACCAACCCATCCCAGGTCCTTTAGACCTTTATTTATCTATTACAATAGCTCACCAACATCCTTAGGTCAAAACCTAGGTGTCACAAACCCTAGATGCCAAAACCCTAGGTCAACTTGACTTGTGTTTTCAGGGCTTCACCAGCCTGTCTTTCCTTCCTTCTCGCGCGGTGCTCCAAAGAATCCAACAGTGGATTTTTTCGCTTGCTGAGTTGTCCAAGATCCTTCTTTCTTACTGGTTTGTCATCCTCAATATCCTCATTCAACGGATTGCTTCCTTTTACTTTGCTCTGTCTCTTCTGCTCTTTTGCTTGCTTTGACCTAGTAACAATCACTGTGTCTTTTGTGCATTTTGCATTCTTCCTTTTCTTCCTTGATCTTCAATTTCTTTCATAACCCAGGGCCAAC
>JASDQU010589407.1:18921-35671 GCA_032191745.1 Picea mariana | reverse complement strand
TATCACCCCCTTTTTGCGGGATTTTTGGGTTTAGGGTTTATGTAACGGGTATGGGATGTCGGCCCATGGGTTTTACCCATGTTTAGGCCCTTTTGTAATGAATAAATAAGTATCTAAGCGATGAAAGAAGTAGTAGTGAAATCTATGTGATTGTGGATGATGGATTAGTGCTAATGTTAGCTATGTGCTTATCATAAGACTTGTAGAGCTAAGTGCAAGTGATTGTAAGAGACTGTGTAGGGTTTTGTGTGGACCGATTGTATAAGTGTTTAGTGTTGTGATCTAACTCAGGGAAGGAGGATCTGTCAAGGTGTGTGCATATCTCCTGTCCTATGCGAAGTTGACCCTGTGGCTCTGTGCCTGTAAGGATATTGATAGAAGATAATAAAGAAGATAAAGATTTGGTGGACGTAGCCCTACGCTGGGGTGAACCACGTATATCATGTGTTATGGTTTCTTTGTGTGATTGATGTGATTTATGTTTAGTGCTTAATATTTATGTATGTAGATGCATCTGATATGTTAGCTTAATGCTTGGTAATGTAGATGAATGCTAGATCTGATATATTTCTATGTGTTGAGTGCTTGGATGTATTAGATATTGTTGAATACTGTGCTGCTCTGTAATTAGGGTTTTACCTGCGATGTGAATAAGAGGTTAAATATTAATTATTGATATCTGCTAAGTGCTCTGTTAAGTGTTGTAATCAAAGATCTGTGTCCCAGCTAGGTTGTAGACACTTGAGTCCTACAACCACCCCTGCCTCTACCTCGGGTGAGACTTCATCTGCTTCACAGGTGTTGTCGAAAAGTCCGACAGTTAGGGTTTTGTTGGTGTGCTGTTGAAGCGTTGAACCCTGGGTTTGCCCCTGTGCCAACAATTCTTCTAATGAAATTATACTTTTGATGCCAAGAATAAAAGATAATTACATGTAGCCAATGGAGGATGAGAGAATGTTTATTGCACTATCATTCATGAAGTAAAAATTGAAGAACAAGCTTGAAAAAAAATCATTACATAGTTTCTACTAATACTACACATGTTATGGAGAGTTTCATGTAACTAAGAAAGATGCATGCTTATTGGTGCTTGTATCACATAGAAAAAATAACTTTCTTTATAATTCAGGATCATTTATTTCTTCATTATTTTTCTACAAATAAATTTTGGGAGTATGTATGTAGTAGGATCAAAGTGACAAACATTGCATGTGATACCCTTAATGGGCTTAAAATGGGTGATAAGACTTTGATTGTGCACCGTGCTATTGGAAGGTATAGATATACACGATGACATAATAACCCCTAATTAATCTACATCTCTTATTTTTCATGCTTAATTATGGAAGTCTAACTAAGACTATCTCTTTTTCTAAGGTCTAATCTGTGCCCAAAATTTATTACAAAGTTATGTGTCCCTTAAATTTTTTATAGGATAATAAAAATATAAGAGATAAAAGTGGCCTCTCTTCCTTGGAAAAGGGTCTTTTTTGGGTACAAATGGATAATTAGAGAGGAATTCATGCATGAAATGTGACCTATCACTATTATTATACTTTTGGAGTTATTGACGGATAGAATTGTGTGTGCACCTATTTAGGAACATCCTATGGCGAGCTTGTTTGAAGGGTCCTTTCATAATCAATGAATCAATAGTAAAAAATCCATAATATAAGTGGTAGAGCAAAGATTAATATCTCCTGATCTTGACAGAAGTGGTGGTCAGGATCAACACATATGAACTTTGTGGTGAAATATAATCAAAACTAATAGAAGGATATACAAGAGTGTAAAGTTAGAACCTTAACAAACACAACCCATGATGCTTGCAGCATTGTCTAGAGGATGGACAAATTATGTTTAATTTGACAAATATGTAAAATGAGTATATTATAATTTAATAAATAGATTTTCCTATTATTATATATGGTTTTATACTTTATCAAAAAATTCGCCAAGACTTTACAAGGTTTTATAATTAAGTGAAAGATTCGTTAAGATTTTACAAGACTATATAATTGATTAAAAGATTCGCCAAAAAATTGTATATACATATTATATTATTGATAAAATAGCCTTCAATTTTTCCTATGTATCATGGGGATTCACCCAGTTATTATACATATAAATTTAGGGGGGTTCTTAAAATCACCCCTGGCATAAATCCCTTATTATCAATTTAATAAAATCGTTAGGTGTTACACTAATAGGTACAGGTCACCTGACATTCAACAATGTCTAAAGCTAGATATGTTTTTCACTTATGATAGTGCTCTCTCAAGGGGTTTCTGGTTAGGTTACGTTTAGGGTTTGTGATGGGGTAGGGTTGCTTGGCCCCCCATAGGGGTAGGCAGCTAGAGGCCTGGATCAAGATCCTGGGGATCTGAGTCTAGGAGAGTAAAGGATCTCTGGGGAGGTAGAGAGTGGAGAACATGGGTTAGGGTAGGTATAGGTGTGTGTTGTTTCAAAATACTGGATGAGATGGCGATCAATGTAGGTGTCCAGTTGTTGGACTCTTCAGAGGAGCTTTGGTGGAACCATAAAGGATTGTACAAATATGATGCGGAGTACAGGGAAGATTTAACAAGGTACAAATAGACTTTAAGGATGACAGGTGAGGAGTTAGGGGTAGTGGAGGCTGAGTGGTCCGACAATACAGAATTGGGGACACTTGGCGGTCCCTCTAACGATTCGTCGAGGAGTAGCACTATTGATACAATAAATGAACTATTTTCTAGGGAAACAGATTTTGAGGGGAAGCTCAAGGCCGGGAAGGAGAATGTATCAATCCATTCGTCGCGTTCCATAGAGGGGGTTAGGTCGGTGCGTAAGATGGATGAGGAAAAGCACAGATCCCCTGGTCCACTTGGAGGGGTGCTGAGAGACTGAGGTGCACAACGTGATAGAGGCGGTGATGGGCATCCTCGACAAGTGATGGGGGTAAGTAGAGGTGCGGTAGCGAGGGGTGTAGAGGTGATTCACTTAGTGGGTGAATTGGGCTGTGATAGAACCCGCGCCCAGTATAGGTCAGCTTCGGGGAAGTTTCGACACTTCGCTTCTCCAGACAGGGTACAGATTGATGTTAGACTTGCAGAAAGTGGAAACATTGTATTGAAATAGAGAGATAAGGGAGTTGGTGGGAGCACTATATAGACGGAAGGAGGAAGCAGAGGTGCGGAGTTGTCAATTGTAGGGGAGAATACAGGTGTGGGACATCTTGGTGGGTACAACAACCGAGAAAGAAATAAATCAGTCACAGTATCTAGGGTGTGGAAGCTGTGAAAATTGAAGCCGTCATTAACACTAGGTAGAGATATCGGGATGGATGTTGTGAGTATTCTTACCATGCGTGGTTTGGTGGGAAAATTTAGTTATTGGGCCCTAGGGGAAAAGGATATACATTCTTGGGTTGAAGTCAATTGGGGGGCGCTACTTGGATATGTGCCAAAGACTTACATTTTATTAAAGGGTCGGTTTTGTTTCATTTTTAGGGCTTCATAAGATGCAAAGAGGGTGCTCCAGAAGGTTTGGGTGGTAAACGATGGAAGTATGATGCTGAAATGATGGCACTTGGGTTTCAACCCAGAAAAAGAGATAGTCAGAATACAACATATGTGGGTGGTTTTACCAGGATGCCCTCTTGCATTGTGGAGTTTAGATGCTTTCAAACTCATCGAGAATGCTATTGGAAGTTTTCTACATGTGGATACAAAAAAATTGGGGGGTTTTGATCGCCGAATGGGTAAGCTACTGGTTGAAATGGACACGTTCGATGGCCTTCTCGAGGAGATTGAAATTATTTGGCAGGGTTTGAAGATCCAATAGAGATTGGACTATGTTGGTGTGTCGTCTCGTTTCTCGAACTGTAAAGCGACATGACATTTGCGCCATCAATGTGCGAAGCAGTGGAACATAAGAAATCACTTGCGGTTGTTCTCTCGATGATGATAGTCAGGGACAATAATTTTGAGATGGAAACGCGATGCAACTGGACTGATACACAATTTTTGAATAGCAATGGAAACTATGGTAAGACACCCTCCTACTTGCCTAATCAAATTATTTCCACGAATTCTTTAATGTTTCATGAGGAGTCAGGATTAGAATTAGACCCCTATATCATTGAGACACCTTCGAAGGGAGGGTTGGGAGTAAAGGTATGTCATAACGGAGAGATCTGTCTTGATGCTAATGTTTCAGGAGAGTGTTTGAAAGGCATAGGTTGCCTAGTTGAGGCTATAAGGGATAATTGTCTAGTGACTGGTGCGGGTATGGGCGAGGCGAGCATGCCTGTAGAATTTGGGGTAGAGATAGGACAAGGGAGGAGACTAACTGCCTCCATAGATGAGCCTGATAGGATTGATAAGAATCACTATATGGTTGTGCACTCGGGTGATGGGAGATCGCAAGGGGATTCTGGTCGGGAAGTTTTAGATGTGGACATGTTGGCAGCCAAATATTCATGTCAATTTTATCATTATAAAATACTATCTCAGTGGGATAAAATTTTCTTTAGCTGCCTCCTTTTGTTTGAAAATATTTCTATCATCTTTTTTTTTTGAAGAGATTTGTTTGCTTAGCTATGTGTATGAGTTCATTTATTTTAATCTATCGATTTTATTGTTCAATTTCATGATTGTAAGCATGAAATTAGAACAAGCTCTGGTTTGGGTGCATCATACAGTTTGTACACTTCCCTTTATAAATTGGATAACACCTAAGGGCATCTAAATAATTTCGAGAACCTTAAAATCTTGTAAGCCTATCATATTATGGGTTAATCCCTTACCATAGAGCATGAGTTATCCACCTTGGGGTTATGCCTTAGGCATTATATTCTTTGAACACTTTGATTTTCACATTACCACATCTATGAGTGTGCAACAAACAAAATTTTGTTGTATTTTGTAATTTGAATCCTATCCCTTGCAGTCATATCACAATCTCGTCGTCCTGGTACATAACTGATAGTCATACCTTCAAACATTGCTCCTTCATCCTGCTAGAAAAAGCATGCATTCATTGCTTCAGGTGGTAAGTTTTCATTTTGGGTTGGGAATTCATTCAACAAAGTGGTTTTAGTTCTGTGCATCCTCTAGTTTAGCATCCACTTAACATTCCAAATGGTTGCTATGGTGGCTTTCTAAAGCCTTAGGTATTGGATCTCCTCCAAATATGCAAATATCATCCTCTATTTCGTGTGTTTTCGAATGCACCCCACCCTTCGCTACTCCTGTGTTTCTTTATGACCATATCGATGGCACCTGTGGTGAGGATCGAGTTGAATGGCTCATAGGATCTCTTCTCACACAACGACACCATGGACGACCTTGTGGCTTATGGCTGGGATGGGTTCATAAAATGATTTGAGGGTTTCAACCTCAAAGTGGCTCAAGCCTTTGCTTAAACTTTTGATGGTGCTAGAGCTAAAATTGGAGATTTACAGTTAGAGGTGACCGAGGGTTCGATTACAGAGGCTACTGGATTGCCGCAAGAGGGAGCTCACTGGTTTAAAAACCTAAAGTTCGAAGGCATGCCTTGTCATCTACTCATGGCTTCCAAGAAATCGCGTTACAATGCAAAAGGTACACCAATTGTTTTATTTAAACCATGATGGCATGGTTTGTTGTTGATGCTTAAGCAGTTTGTCACCTATGAGGGTAGATACGGTTTAGTCTTCCTGTATCATGTCCGTTTGGTATTTCTAGGTTTTGAGTTAAATATGCCATTCTATCTACTTAGGAGCCTGCAAAAAATGGCCAAATTCTACCAAAGACAAAACCTAAATGCACAGTCAATTTTGTTCCATCACGACCTGATCCAAATTTTGGTGATTTCGCAATTATCTAAAGTTGGGGATAGTTGGCACAATTTCATGTATAGAAATGTGTTCACCCTACCTGAAAACATGACAGAATTACCTCTGCATTTTAATGAACCTCCCAATCCTTGTCTATCAAACCCCTCTATGGAAAACCTACATGTCAATCTGTAAGAAATCCCTTTGTCTATAGCTAAAACCCCTATTGTTCTCTAGAAGCCATCCAAAGTCAAGAAACCGAGATGCGATTTTGTTCCCAGAAAATATTTAGAAGAGGTTTTGGATGATCTAAAGGATAAAATCCCTATTGTTCCTAATCCTGAGCCAATTCGGGTTGATTTAAATGAACTTGATATCAAGAAACAAGGTAGGCGAAAGATACAGGGAAGTCCATACATCAATTTTAAAAATAAAAGACCTAGTCAACTCTTATCTAGGACACTAAGAAATTGACAGCGTGACCATGAAAAACCAATCCCTGTGATTGAGGTCGATGATCGAATTTTTGAGAATGATATCGATGACTAGATCCATGGGGACGATATCGATGCCAATTCACCACATTTTGATTTCGTATCGAATATACCCCCATGATTAAAGAAACAGGAGGGTTTTTCAGGAATTCATCATGATCCGAAACAAGTCATGGAACAGGTTAAATTACCCTCTACGGAGTAGACTCGGCCTTTGCCTAGCATAGAACCAGTGCATTGTGAAAATTGTTTTGATTGGATTGAAAGATATTATCAGGATGTCATTTATCTACAAGCACAATTGAACCAAATGGTCGCTTGGAATTCAATGCTTGAGAGGGAGAACGATGAACTAAGAGCTTGCATCCGATCGAGCGCAAACAGGGCTAACAAGCACATTAAGCGATCTGGGAATGTGATCATTAAAAATTTGACCAATTTCAATACCATTATAAATTCAGACATGTCTGATGCATCTCTTTCAAATTTCTGAATTGGTAAATAATTTGTTTGTATTTTACGTTTTGATTCTGTTTGATAAATAATAGGTAGATTCATTTTTTATTTTATTTTTATTTTAGATTAGCTACAAAATTGAAAGATTTTGTAGCCGGTCTATTTAAATTATTTGTTTGGATTTTTATCTAATTTTGATTTCATTTTATTATTTCAGGTAAAAAGCAGATTAAGAGACTCCAACGAGATTATATTTTGTTATTCTATTTTAGTAAAAAAAATTTATTTTAAGAGATCTGCCTCTATCTTGCATGATAGGAGGTAATAGATCAGAAACATGTTTAAATAGCTACATTGCCTGGTGATAGAGGCAAGTTTTTATGGACCATATGATGAACATATTTTGTTGAAACTATAGGAGAAATCAGTTTACTCTTTGGCTTTCGTCCTATGTAGACTACACAATGTTTTTTTTTCTTTGTCTTCTCATATAATTTCTTGATATGAAATGTGATCTATGTTGAATTAGCTTTAGTCTTTTCTCCACATAATATTTTATATCATGCTTTTCTTTATGTTGTTCATTATCTTTTGGTCTAGTTTATATCTATGATTAATCATCTATTTAAGTATTTTGAGTTTATGTCTGATGCTAGATAGTTGGTAACACCATTACCGAGGATTGAGATTTTTTTCATCCTCAGTTATTGGACATATCAAGGTCACATGATATATAATTATTTATCTTTCTGTCATCATAAACGCGCTCCAGAATATGAAACATTTCCTTGAATTTATTCAGGAAGTATTATGCTTGCTTATGTCATAGGTTTTCACTTGACACAAGACAAGAGGAGCTCGTACAAATGCAGAGAGATAAATTTATTTTATTATTGCTGATCA
The DNA here is from genome assembly GCA_032191745.1 of Picea mariana. Classification (NCBI taxonomy): domain Eukaryota; kingdom Viridiplantae; phylum Streptophyta; class Pinopsida; order Pinales; family Pinaceae; genus Picea; species Picea mariana. Next base: position 28,018 of record JASDQU010589407.1, on the reverse strand, counting down.
ACTAGAGGTTAGTTAGTGTATTATTTATTTAATTTGTTTATATGTGAATGAATAGCGATGGAATTATTTAAACGTTAATTTGATTTATCTATTTTCATTGTATCATTTACAATCAGATTCATTCATTGTTTGCTAGTTTGATATTCAAAATATTAGACTAAGTTTGTTTATATTTAATCTTGTTTAGATCCATTATATTAAACAATTACTTTCACAAGGCTTTTCTCAAACCTTGTAAACTGTATATAACCATTGTACATGAACACTGTTAGTTAAGCATTTGCATTTAAAGTGATTGATTGATAGAGTTGTATCTTTAGTTAATCCACATCTTTTAGTTATTTTAGGATCTTAGTTGCCTAACAGATCCATAAAACCCATCAGGGGAGATTATCCCAAACGGCTTGGGTTATTTAGACAACCCCGGTCCAGATCTTCCCTTCCCATTTAGGGTGTGTCATAAATGCCTGTCAACAAATGGCGCTATAAGGAGGGCTTGAAATTTATTGATGGCACATGGAGGTTGTAAGACTCCCCCAAATAATCGTTCTTCTGTCGTGACACGTAGTTGCTCAGACACTAACGTTACACTTGACCCAAATACTACCTCAAACACTACTCTTGACATTCTTGTCGAACTAGTGACACCAATTCCTTAAGGGATTGACGTCCAAGAAATTGTTCGCTAGTTGATCATAAGAACTCATAGTGCTTTATCCCGAATTAGAAAACTTGGTAGACAACTTAATCAACCCTTTTATTTAAAAAATATTCAAGAATGACCTCAAGACACTGGTCTACCCAAAAACCCTTTAGGCGGTAATATCACCGATTCTTCTGAAGCACTTATCCTTAGTGTTGGGGGACCTAGTATCCCACCATCCCCACCTGGTTCTTCTCCACCCTCTTCAGGAGAGAAATCCTTGGACGAAGGTAGTTCTTCATAGGAACAATCTAAACCTTCAACTCCACCAACTCCCATGGAAAACCAAAATAATCCCTCCAGACCTTGGCTCGATCAAGATGTCGTGGCAGTACCTGGACCCCAACACTTGTTGCTCAAGCATCCAGAGAAGTGGCTACCCAAATTTGATCCAAATTCGAATCAATCAGCTGAGTATCAGATCAAGAAATTTATGTTAGTTGTTAGACTTTGGAGTGTCGAGCACGAGAATTTCGTGTGCAAGTTATTCCCTTACACTTTTGAGGGGAATTCCACAACCTGGTATTTTGCGCAACAACCCCAAACCATAGTCTCATGGGACAAGTTTGAAACCTATTTTCTAGAAAAATTCGGAGGTGATAAATCTCAAGAAGTCTTGGTAATGGAAATCTCTAGTCTGAAAATGAACCCTAAATAAAAAGTTAAGGATTTCATCGAGAGATTCCTAAAATTAAAAAATAGGATCCCTGTAGATTTGATGCCTGTAGAAAACATGACTGTTGCATACTATACTAAGGCCCTGCATAACAACATAGCCATATGGGTTAAAAGGTCCAAAAAGAACACACTATTAGAAGCCTTTGAGGAGGTAGTCCTTATTGAGAAAGACATTATGAGCTTAAAAGATAGTCTAAGTAGTGAGGCTGAAACAACTTCATCTTCTAAAAAGAAAATATAAATTCTCACCAGACCTCCTCAAACCAAAAATCAACAAGAGACATTAGACTTGGAAAGTTTGCAGAAAGCTTTCCAGAAATTGTCCAATCAGGTTGTAGACTTGAAAAGATCCACTGAGGAGGCATCTACAAATAAAGGAGGTTTTAGACCACCTTTCAGAAAAAAAATTCCTCCAAACTGACCAAACCGGACCACAGAGGTTCTAAACTTTGAAGGACTATAGTATGCTTTGCAAACAATACTGGAAGCACATGATAGCTCTATTTCTGCACCCCTTGAAAATCAAGACAATACATGTGAGTAAGAAACACCTGACGAGGAGGACTCATCTCCTCCCATTTTCGGGCATTTGTCAAAAAACATATTTCAAGCAAACTTTGAAACTGTCCATCCCTATAATACTCGAAATAAAACACAAAACAAACCTTCACCTGAAATAAGTAGAAATGTGGTTTCAAAACAGCCAAAGCAAACTGAAACAAGACAAAAGTCAGATGCCCCAGTTTTAGAATATGATTTGGTTGAAGATATTAAAAACCCGAGGGCGAATATATCAGTTTTTGAATTATTTAAATTTCCTCTTATCCTATAGAAAATGCTGCAAAGTATTGTTGAAAATAATAAAAAGAATGATTCTATCAACAAGAAATCAGTAGAAAGTGAACCAAATAAAACTAAAGATGTCCCTGGTAAAAAGTCATCTGAAAATCAGGATAAAAGGGACATATAAGAGAAAACTGTAGGAAACTTAGATAAAAATTTTGCAGGTACAGCCATAAAAAATCAAAAGAATTATGTTGTTTCTTTACGAAAAAATGTGCCTCTTTTTTTGTTAACGTTCGAGATTTTCAATAGAAATGTACATAACTATATGGATCATTCTAGTGCCTCGTCAAATGTTATGCCTCTATTTGTGTGTTAGAAAATTTGTTAGAATATAGAATATTGTGCTCATTTTATCATTGACAATATCATTATTGTCACCCAACCATAGGCCGAAGCCACCCTCTGAGCACCTTGACCTTGACAGAGAAGAATACTGGTAGCAATCAATAGCCAAGAGAGGCTAATGCACCAAGCAAGAAGAGAAACCAAAGATGATTAGATAGTCCACCCAGAAACCTGCGCACAAAACTGCCAACTATAGTGCGCACAACTGACTCTTTGCAATTCTGAGAATGTGTAATAATGAGAATTGGCGCCTTGTATTTATAGTGATTCTGGCAGACTTACTGGGGCCGAATTCTCCTTCTGGGTACTAATTAATTCATATTAAATATATTTCTGCAGCCGACAACTTGTCTAGGGTTTCCTTTACTTCTTTGCTTCCTTCCAGAATATTCTAATCTCATCATAGGTCACAATAGAGGTTCATACTTCCCAAAGCTACCATAATATCAACACTCCCTTCTAGATAGGGAGGTATGGTCTTAAGCACAAACAGACCATTCAACTGGTAGTATCATGAGCACCATCATTATTATCCAACTGGATAATCTCCTATGACAACTGGTACAATATCAATTGATAGAACACACCTGTGTTTATCTATGGTAGTACGCAACTACTCAAACCATGACACATAGTCACAAACAATGGAACAAATCCACTACAGTAGTATATCTCTAATGTCAGGAGAAAACTGGTAGCAACAATATCATCATCAGTGTCATTAGTTGCATCATCTCTCGAAACCATACTCCATCTGAGTAATCAGACATGGTGCTAAATAAGTCACTCACACCATAGAGTGATACAAGAGTCAACCTTCTAATCCTATAAAGGTAAATGTTTTGAACCATTTTCTGTCTAGGAAATATCTGTCCTTTGCTCATCCATCTAGCCGATAATCATTTCCAAAACTGCTGATGGTCTTCAAGGAAATCAGAACAAAATAGAGCACAACTGTGTCTATTCATAGTAGTACATAACTACAATCTAGTGGTACACTACCACACCAAGTAGCAAACAAGTACTTGATCAGTAACATATAGTCATGAACAATGGAACACATCCACCATAGTAGTATACATCTACTGTCATATAGTCTTCATAACAACCATCTGATATCAACCTGTACAGAAACAATGTTATGATATAAATTCAATCATCTGGGCCAATATTTCACTCACATCTGTGAGGTGTGAAAGAATATCTGCCCTAAGTATAGAACGTCAAAAATGGGCTATTTGCCCTATTCTTCTCAAACAAGAAAGAATGAATTTTTCTGATTTCTGAGCCTGGACCATTCCTCACCCTGGGCCATTCTTCCTACACTAATCAAAGTGCACCCTGGAGAGAATGTATAAACCCTAAGGAATGTCTAAGTCTGGACCATTCCCCACCATGGGCCATTCCTCCTACACTAATCAAAGTGCACCCTGGAGAGAATTTATAAACCCTAAGGAATGTCTGTCCCTGATTGTTGAGCCTTGACCATTCCCCACCCTGGGCCATTCCTCCTACACTAATCAAAGTGCACCCTGGAGAGAATGTATAACCCTAAGGAATGACTGTCCAGACCATTTCCTCTATTAACCATAAGAGGAAAAGATTGTCCTATATCAACCTCCAAAATGGACCATTCCTCATGTTAACCACAATGAGAAATCATTGTCCAGCGAGGCGGGCCAGTCTTATTGAGTAACCCTCAATAAGAGAGACTGACCTAGACCACTCCCAATGTTAACCACAATGGGAAGTCATTGTCTATGATACATCAACAATCTAGACTACTTCCCAAGTTAACCACAATGGGAAGTCACTATCCGTCAGAAATCTCAATCCACTTTCCGAACAGGAAAGAATTTGTCCAATCTAGACTATTTTTCAATCACAAAGATAAATGTTTCAATAATATTTTTAGTGCTCCCTCCTAACCTGGGAGTCATATCCTCATTTTTTTTTAATAAGGAAGTCGTCTCCATGAGCTACAGCTTGAGTACGCAAACTCTTTCATCTTGGACAGATGGCTTTACCAAAATGTCTGCTTATCTGCTCATCTGTGGAGATATGTATTGGAGAACCACTTTCTCCTTTCTGGAATTCATCACGGATAATGTAATGCTTGATTTCAAATGTACTTCTGTCTGGAACACTATTTTTCCTCTGAAGGCTTCATGTAGCTCTGACTAATAAAGTATATCATTGTTGGAACACTGGAACATATCCATGTGAAACTTCTTTTGTCATCCTGAGATCTGATCTACTGAGTAATCATTCTGATACAATATATTTGTTATAGAGATTCTTCACCATGCTTCTGCTGTGCATTGGAGGTTCTCCATCAAGTTTTCTTCCATCTGTATACAATGATCTCTTCATGGTATGCCTTGAGGTCTTGAGGTTTCTCTTCATACGTTCTTTGTTCAATTTCTCTGGAGAACAGTCTTTGCATTCATCTTGATGTAGAACTCCAACCCATAGATGATATAATGACTCATGTAGAGGTATGTCTAGTTTATCGGAACGAGCAATCATCATAGTATTCTCCCTCCATATGGGAGAACCTCTGGTTCTGGATCTTTCAATGCTTTCATTCATAAGTCTTACATACACTGTTCTTCACCAAAACTTTTAGTTCTGCTTAATTTCTTTCATATCAGGCTGGTAATCTTGTGATTCTCGATATAATGACTAGTTGTTCAGGCTTCTCTTCTTTCTTGGAATCTTCATGTTCTTCCTCATGTTTTTCTTTGAATCTTGGGTCCATGGAGTTTCTTATAGATTCCATGTGCTAAAGATTCCACTCCTTTATTTCATCATAGGATCACGGATCTGGATGGACAACCAAGCTTCTCTTCTGAACACGTATTGTCTTTCATGGCTGCTACCATGGATATATACTTCATCATCTTCAATGGATCATAGGATTAGCTCCCTCCTAATCCTTGCTTCATGTATGAGTGCATATAATCATATCCCTCCATCTAATAGAGTCCATGCTTCCATCTGCATCCTTATTGTCTTCTGCAGAGTCCACGCTTCCATCTTGTTGTCTTCTACAAAATGTCATAATTCTTTCTCCAATTTCCTCTTGATTGCTGACTTCTTTCTGTCTTTGCTTTTTCTAAGTCTCTTCATGATTGAATCGGCTTATCTTGCAATAGCTTCCACATGATTTGTATTTCATCCCTTCATGTGTATTATCTAATGATATTCATCCTTATCTTGTTGTTCTTCCATAGGTATAGTTCTTCTTGGAACACATTATCTTCCAAGAGATAGATATACAAGATATGTACAGAGACGATGCAAACAAGATATGTACATAAAATAAGGAGAGTATTGTTACCTTTAGAAGAAGAAGTCTCTTCCATCCTGCTTAGTCTTCTTTGTAGGTTCCTTTTCTTCGACAACTGATGCTTCATGCTTCTCTTTCCTTTTCTTTAGTTCAGGACAATGATTCTTGAAGTGACCATATTTTCGACAGTTGAAGCATTGTACTTCTGAAATGTCTTTCTCTTGATTTGGCTTCCTCCTTGAACCAAACTTCCTTTTGTTCCTAAAGTTTTTGAATCTTGTTGTGAAGGCTTGATCATCGTACTTATTTTGGGGGTTCTCTTTTGCACTGATCCTTGATTCTTCTTGAACACAACAAGTCCAAAGTTCTTCAAATGTTGGATACTCCTTTCTTGTGTTCATACTTGCGGCAAATGCATCCCACGTCTTGGGAAGACCATTGAGTACTATGTTTACCAATTCCTTTTCTGAGATGATCTCTTCAATAGCTTGTAGTTGATGTCTTAACTGAGAGATCTTCACAAAGTATGATGTTATGCTTTCATCATCCTTCATATTCATGTTGTGGAGCTCATTCTTCAGACTCATTACTTGTCCAATGTTTCTGACTGAGAAGAGGTTTGTTAGGGCATCATACATCTTCTTCGATGAGTCAAGATGGGAGATATAGGGTATCAAGTGGTTTGTTTTTATAGAATCCACTATGATACTCATGGAATTGATGTCAACGTCTTTGAACTTCTCCATAGCTGCAATGTTTTGCGGTTCCTTCTCTTTTCCTTCTTCAAACTATGGTTTCACGATCTTTCCTTTCACGATATCCAACACTTTATTCTTGGAAAGGATGAGTTCAATCCTTGTCTTCCACGATCTGAAGTTAGAGGCTCCTTCTAACTTGTTCTCTGACTTCATAGAATAAGTCATGGCTACTTTGACTTGGTCAAACCCTAGATTTGACTAGAAATTCAAACTTCACGTCTTGGCCTTCTGAGAGAGCCAGGACGTGCACTGGGCTAGGCCGCACTGATCTATCTGAAGATTAGGTCAATATATTCACTCAAGGTGCTTCAACAAGAGGATTAGGGTTTTTGCAACTGCACCTACTAGTAACCCTAGCTGTAGTGTCTTGGAAGTTGCTCCTGTTAGTAACCCTAGCGACAATTCCTCAGCGAGTTCAATATTCTTGTGGCTATGATTCCTTCCAATGCTTAGACTGAATGAAGGAGGTGTGGGCCCATAACTTGTTAGAATATAGAAGATTGTTCTCATTTTACCATTGACAATATCACTATTGTCACCCAACCATAGGTCGAAGCCACCCTCCAAGCACCTTGACCTTGATAGAGAAGAATACTGGTAGAAATCAATAGCCAAGAGAGGCTAATGCACCAAGCAAGAAAATAAACCAAAGCTGATCACATAGTCCACCCAGAAACAGGCACAACACCTTCCCCATAAACCTGTGCACAAAACTACCAACTGTAGTGCGCACAACTGGCTCTCTGCAATTCTAAGAATGTGTAATAATGAGAACTGGCACCCTGTATTTATAGTGGTTTTGGCAGACTTACTGGGGCCGACTTCTCCTTCTAGGTACTAATTAATTCATATTAAATATATTTCCACAGTCGACAACTTGTCTAGGGTTTCCTTTACTTCTTTGATTCCTTCCAGAATATTCTAATCTCATCATAGGTCACAATAGAGGTTCATACTTCCCAAAGCTACCATAATATGAACAAAATTAACGTTGAAGTAAACCTTCAGATTTAAAGATCATTCAGTTAGATTGAACTAATGTCAATGTCATTGGCAAACTTAAAAAAGTGTTGATAAGATTGTCATCCAATCCAAAGGTTCACCAAGTAATTGATATTATTGTTGTTGACATTCCAGAAGTGTATGGTTTATTTTTGAGTAGATATTGGTCAGAGCAATTACATATCTATTTTGCTACAGACTGGTCTCATTTGTGGCTGCCAGAAAATGGACAACCTAACAAGATCAAAATAAATAGAGAATGTTACCCCAAGTACACTGATAGATTTAAACGATCCAAATGATCCTTTTACTACTGCTGTAAATTCGATTGAGACACATGGAATGAATACATTTTTTGTTAATTTCACGACTGAAATTTCCTCTATCACCAACCCATAACAACAATCTGAAATATCATCCTATAATCAGATGGAAACTAGGGAAAGCACATCGAATATCGTTGATGATGAACATATATGGTCCTTATAATTTGATGGATCCAAATCCCAGGAAAGGGCAAGTGCTAGTTGTGTGCTTATCGATCCCACAGGTAATAAAACATTTATTGCATGTCAATTAGAATTTGAATGTACTAACAATATGTTGGCAAAGGGGTAGACCCAGGGTTCAATGCTTCAACAACGCACCAAAAAAACCCTAACTACCAAACCTTTCGGCAACACCTGCGAAGCAGATGAAGTCTCACCCAAGGTAGAGGCAGGGGGGGTTGCAGGACTCAAGTGTCTACAACCTAGCTGGGACACAGATTTGTGATCACAATACTTAACAAAGCACTTAACAATTGACATTCATTAGTCTTTAACCCTTATTCACATCATAGGTTAAACCCTAAATACAAAACAATGCTGTGATAAACAAATCAAACACTTCTAAACACTTAGCATAAGTTCAGATCTAACATTCATTTACATCATAAAGCACTAAGTATTCATAGATCTATCTATCATACATATAGAACAATGCACTAAGCAAGCACAAGCATAAACACCATGAATAACATTGCACAAAGCACATCAACACAGGATATACGTGGTTCACCCCAATGTGGGGCTACGCCCACCAACTCTTCTTATTCTTTATTAGTCTCTTCAATCTCCTTACAAGCACAAAGCCACAAACCCAACTCTGCATAGGACAGGAGATCTGCATTCACCTCGCCATATCCTCATTCCATGAGTTATATCAAAGCACAAATACTTACATAGTCTATGCACAAAGCACTTACAAAACGCTTGCACTTAGCTCTGCAAACCTTAACACATCTTCTTGCACATAGCTGACATTAGCACTAAGCCATCGACCCCTTCTTACATCACCTAGATACTTATTTATACATTAAAAAAGAGGCCTAAGCATGGGTAAACCCATGGGACGACAACCCATACCTGTTACATAAACCCTAAAACCCTAAAATGTCACAAAAAGGGCAAGATCCTGCGATCTCCACTTTAC
>JASDQU010589407.1:0-11150 GCA_032191745.1 Picea mariana | reverse complement strand
TGGAGAATTTGGGTCATGTTTGACCGATTTTGGTACTTCAATAGGCTGGTCGAAGGCGGAGCACCCAGGTGAAGCAGAGATCGCAGGATCTCGCCCCCTTTTTGCAGGATTTTTGGTTTTATGGTTTATATAACAGGTATGGGATGTCGGCCCATGGGTTTTACCCATGTTTACGCCCTTTTCTAATGTATAAATAAGTAGCTCAGCAATGAAAGAATTAGTAGTGCAATCTATGTGATTGTGGATGATGGATTAGTGATAATGTTAGCTATGTGCTTATCGTAAGACTTGCAGAGCTAAGTGCAAGTGATTGTAAGAGACTGTGTAGGGCTTTGTGTAGATAGATTGTATAAGTGTTTAGTGCCATGATCTAACTCGGGGAAGGAGGATCTGGCAAGGTGTGTGCATATCTCCTGTCCTATGCAGAGTTGACCTTGTGGCTCTGTGCCTATAAGGAGATTGATAGAAGATAATAAAGAAGACAAAGAGTTGGTGGACGTAGCCCCACACTGGAGTGAACCACGTATATCATGTATTATGATTGCTTTGTGTGATTGATGTGATTTATGTTTAGTGCTTAATCTTTATGTATGTAGATGCATCTGATATGTTAGCTTAATGATTGGTAATGTAGATGAATGCTAGATCTGATCTATTTCTATGTGTTGAGTGCTTGGATGTATTAGATATTATTGAATACTGTGCTGCTCTGTAATTAGGGTTTTACCTGCGATGTGAATAAGAGGTTAAATATTAATGATTGATATCTGCTAAGTGCTCTGTTAAGTGTTGTAATCAAAGATCTATGTCCCAGCTAGGTTGTAGACACTTGAGTCCTACAACCACCTCTGCCTCTACCTCGGGTGAGACTTCATCTACTTCGCAGGTGTTGCCGAAAGGTCCAATAGTTAGGGTTTTTTTGGTGTGCTGCTGAAGCGTTGAACACTGGGTTTTCCCCTATGCCAACAATTCCTCTAATGAAATTATACTTTTGATGCCAAGAATAAATGATAATTACATGTATCCAATGGAGGATGAGAGAATGTTTATTGCACTATCATTCATGAAGTCAAAATTGAAGAACAAGCTTGAAAAAAAATCATTACATAGTTTCTACTAATACTGCACATGTTATGGAGAGTTTCATGTAACTAAGAAAGATGCATGCTTATTGGTGCTTGTATCACATGGAAAAAATAAATTTCTTTATAATTCAGGATCATTTATTTCTTCATTATTTTTCTACAAATAAATTTTGGGAGTATGTATGTAGTAGGATCAAAGTGACAAACATTGCATGTGATACCCTTAATGGTCTTAAAATGGGTGATAAGACTTTGATTGTGCACTGTGCTACTGGAAGGTATAGATATACATGATGACATAATAACCGTTAATTAATCTACATCTCTTATTTTTCATGCTTAATTGTGGAAGTCTCACTAAGACTATCTCTTTTTCTAAGGTCTAATCTATGCCCAAAATTTATTACAAAGTTATGTGTCCCTTAACTTTTTTATAGGATAATAAAAATATAAGAGGTAAAAGTGGCCTCTCTTCCTTGGAAAAGGGTCCTTTTTGGGTACAAATGGATAATTAGAGAGGAAGTCATGCATGAAATGTGACCTATCACTATTATTATACTTTTGGAGTTATTGATGGATAGAATTGTGTGTGCACCTATTTAGGAACATCCTATGGCGAGCTTGTTTGAAGGGTCCTTTCATAATCAATGAATCAATAGTAAAAAATCCATAATAGAAGTGGTAGAGCAAAGATTAATATCTCCTGATCTTGACAGAAGTGGTGGTCAGAATCAACACATATGAACTTTGTGGTGAAATATAATCAAAACTAATAGAAGGATATACAAGAGTGTATAGTTAGAACCTTAACAAACACAACCCATGATGCTTGCAACATTGTCTAGAGGATGGACAAATTATGTTTCTTTTTACAAATATGTAAAATGAGTATATTATAGTTTAATAAATAGATTTTCCTATTATTATATATGGTTTTATACTTTTTCAAAAAATTCGCCAAGACTTTACAAGGTTTTATAATTAATTGAAAGATTCGCCAAGATTTTACAAGATTATATAATTGATTAAAAGATTCGCCAAAAAATTGTATATACATATTATAGTATTGATAAAATAGCCTTCAATTTTTCCTATGTATCATGGGGATTCACCCAGTTATTATACATATAAATTTAGGGGGGGTTCTTAAAATCACCCCTAGCTTAAATCCCTTATTATCAATTTAATAAAATCGTTAGGCGTTACACTAATAGGTACAGGTCACCTAACATTCAACAATGTCTGAAGCTAGATATGTTTTTCACTTATGATAGTGCTCTCTCAAGGGGCTTCTGGTTAGGTTACATTTAGGGTTTGTGATGGGGTAGGGTTTCTTGGCCCCCCACAGGGGTTGGCAGCTGGAGGCCTGGATCGAGATCCTGGGGATCTCAGTCCAGGAGAGTAAAGGATCTCTGGGGAGGTAGAGAGTGGAGAATATGGGTTAGGCTAGGTATAGGTGTGTGTTGTTTCAAAATAATGGATGAGATGGCGATCGACGTAGGTGTCCAGTTGTTGGACTCTTCAGAGGAGCTTTGGTGGAACCATAAAGGATTGTACAAATATGATGTGGAGTATAAGGAAGATTTAACAAGGTACAAACAAAATTTAAGGATGACAGGTGAGGAGTTAGGGGTAGTGGAGGCTGAGTGGTCCGACAATACAAAATTAGGGACACTTGGCGGTCCCTCAGATGATTCGTCTAGGAGTAGCACTATTGATACAATAAATGAACTATTTTCTAGGGAAGCAGATTTTGCGGGGAAGCTCAAGGCCGGGAAGGAGAATGTATCATTCCATTCGTCACATTCCACAGAGGGGGTTAGGTCGGTGCGTAAGATGGATGAGGAAAAACACATATCCCCTGGTCCACTTGGAGGGGTGCTGAGAGACTGAGGTGCACAACATGATAGAGGGGGTGATGGGCATCCTCAATAGGTGACGGGGGTAAGCAGAGGTGTGGTAGCGAGGGGTGTAGAGGTGATTCACTTAGTGGGTGACTTTGGCTGTGATAGAACCCGCGCCTAGTATAGGTCAGATTCGGGGAAGTTTTGACACTCCGCTTCTCCAGACAGGGTACAGATTGATGTTAGACTTGCAGAAAGTGGAAACATTGTATTAACACAGAGAGATAAGAGAGTTGGTGGGAGCACTATACATACGGAAGGATGAAGCAGAGGTGTGGAGTTGTTAGTTGCAAGGGAGAATACAGGTGTGGGTCGTCCTGGTGGGTACAAAAACCAAGAAAGAAATAAACCAGTCACAGTATCCAGGGTGTGGAAGCCGCGAAAATTGAACATGTCATTAACACTAGGTAGAGATATCGGGATGGATGTTGTGAGTATTCTTACCATGCGTGGTTTGGTGGGAAAATTTAGTTATTGGGCCCTGGGGGAAAATGATATACATTCTTGGGTTGAAGTCAATTGGGGGGCACTACTTGGATATGTGCCAAAGACTTACATTTTATTAAAGGGATAGTTTTGTTTCATTTTTAGGGATTCATAAGATGCAGAGAGGGTGCTCCAAAAGGTTTGGGTGGTAAACGATGGAGGTATGATGCTGAAATTATGGCACTTGGGTTTCAACCCAGAAAAAGATATAGTCAGAATACGACATATGTGGGTGGTTTGACCAGGATGCCCTCTTGCATTGTGGAGTTTAGATGCTTTCAAACTCATCGGGAATGCTATTGGAAGGTTTTTACATGTGGATATAAAACAATTGGGGGGTTTTGATCACCAAATGGGTAAGCTGCTGGTTGAAATGGACACATTTGATGGCCTTCTCGAGGAGATTGAAATTATTTGGCAGGGTTTAAAGATCCAATAGAGATTGGACTATGTTGGTGTGTCGTCTCGTTGCTCGGACTGTAAAGCGACATGACATTTGCGCCATCAATGCGCGAAGCAGTGGAACATAGGACATCACTTGTGGTTGGGCTCTCGATGATGATAGTCAGGGACAATAATTTTGAGATGGAAACTCGACGCGACTGGACTGATACACAATTTTTGAATAGTGATGGAAACTATGGTAAGACACCCTCCTACTTGCCTAATCAAATTATTTCCACGAATTCTTTAATGTTTCATGAGGAGTCGAGATTAGAATTAGACCCCTAGATCATTGAGACACCTTCGAAGGGAGGGTTGGGAGTAAAGGTATGTCATAATAGAGAGTTTTGTCTTGATGCTAATGTTTCAGGAGAGTGTTTGAAAGGCATAGGTTGCCTAGTTGAGGCTGTAAAGGATAATTGTCTAGTGACTGGTGCGGGTATGGGCGAGGTGAGCATGCCTGTAGAATTTGGGGTAGAGATAGGATAAGGGAGGAGACTAAATGCCTCCATATATGAGCCCGATAGGATTGATAAGAATCACTATATGGTTGTGCACTCGGGTGATGGGGGATCGCAAGGGGATTCTGGTAGGGAATTAGATGTGGACATGTTGGCAGCCAAATATTCATGTCAATTTTATCATTATAAAGTACTATCTCCGTGGGATAAAATTTTCTGTAGCTGCCTCCTTTTGTTTGCAAATATTTCTATCATCTTTTGGTTTTGAAGATATTTGTTTGCTTAGCTATGTGTATGAGTTCATTTATTTTAATCTATTGATTTTATTGTTCAATTTCATGATTGTAAGCATGAAATTAGAACAAGCTCTGGTTTGGGTGCATCATATAGTTTGTACACTTCCCTTTATAAATTAGATAACACCTAAGGAAATCTAAATAATTTTGAGAACCTTAAAATCTTGTAAACCTATCATATTATGGGTTAATCCCTTACCATAGTGCATGAGTTATCCACCTTGGGGTTATGCCTTAGGCATTATATTCTTTGAACACTTTGATTTTCACATTACCACATGTATGAGCGTGCAACAAACAAAATTTTGGTGTATTTTGTAATTTGAATCCTAACCCTTGTAGTCATATCACAATCTCGTCGTCCTAGTACAGGACTGACAGTCATACCTTCAAACATTTCTCCTTCGTCCTGCTAGTAAAAGCATGGATTCATTGCTTCAGGTGGCAAGTTTTCATTTTGGGTTGGGCATTCATTTGACAAAGTGGTTTTAGTTCTGTGCATCCTCTAGTTTAGCATCCACTTAACATTCCAAATGGTCGCTATGGTGGCTTTCTGAAGCCTTAGGTATTGGATCTCCTCCAAATATACAGAGATCATCCTCTATTTTGTGTGTTTTTTAATGTACCCCACCCTTCGCTACTCCTGTGTTTCTTTATGACCATATTGATGGTGCCTATGGTGAGGATCGAGTCAAATGGATCACAGGCTCTCCTCTCACACGACGACACTGTGGACGACCTTGTGGCTTATGGATGGGATGGGTTCATAAAATGATTTGAGGGTTTCAACCTCAAAGTGGCTCAAGCCTTTGCTCAAACTTTCAATGGTGCTAGAGCTAAAATTGGAGATTTACAATTAGAGGTGACCAAGGATTTGATTGCAGAGGCTACTGGATTGCCCCAAGAGGGAGATCGTTGGTTTAAAAACCTCAAGTTCGAAGGCCTACCTTGTCATCTACTCATGGCTTCCAAGAAATCGCGTTACAATGCAAAAGGTACACCAATTGTTTTATTTAAACCACTATGGCATGGTTTGTTGTTGATGCTTAAGTAGTTTTTCACCTATGAGGGTAGATACAATTTAGTCTTCCTATATCATGTCCATTTATTGATGGTATTTCTAGGTTTTGAGTTAAATATGCCATTCTATCTACTTAGGAGCCTGCAAAAAATGGCCAAATTCTACCAAAGACAAAACCTAAATGCACAGTCAAGTTTGTTCCATCATGACCTAATCCAAATTTTGGTGATTTCGCAATTATCTAAAGTTGGGGATAGTTGGCACAATTTCATGTATAGAAATGTGTTCGCCCTACCTGAAAACGTGGCAGAATTACCTCTGCATTTTAATGAACCTCCAAACTTGTCTATCAAACCCCTCTATGGAAAACCTACATGTCAATTTGTAAGAAAGCCCTTTGTCTATAGATAAAACCCCTATTGTTCTCTAGAAGCCATCCAAAGTCAAGAAACCGAGATGCGATTTTGTTCCCAGGAAATCTTTAGAAGAGGTTTTGGATGATCTAAAGGATAAAATCCTTATTGTTCCTAATCTTGAGCCAATTTGGGTTGATTTAAATGAACTTGATATCAAGAAACAAAGTAGGCGAAAGATATAGAGAAGTCTAGACGTCAATTTTAAAAATAAAAGACCTAGTCGACTCTTATCTAGGACACTAAGAAATTGACAGCGTGACCATGAAAAACCAATCCCTGTGATTGAGGTCGATGATCGAATTTTTGAGAATGATATTGATGACCAGATCCATGGGGACGATATCGATGTCGATTCACAACATTTTGATTTCGTATTGAATATACCCCCATGCTTAAAGAAATAAGAGGTTTTTTCAGGAATTCAACATGATCTGAAGCAAGTCATGGAACAGGTTAAATTACCCTATACAGAGCAGACTCGGCCTTTGCCTAGCATAGAACCAGTGCATTGTGAAAATTGTTTTGATTGGATTGAAAGGTATTATCGGGATGTCACTTATCTATAAGCACAATTGAACCAAATGGTCACCTGGAATTCAATGCTTGAGAGGGAGAACGATGAGATGAGAGCTTGCATCCGATCGAGCACACACAGGTCTAACAAGTGCATTAAGCGATCTGGGAATGTGATCATTAAAAATTTGACCAATTTCAATACCATTATAAATTTAGACATGTCTGATGCATCTCTCTCAAATTTCTGAATTGGTAAATAATTTGTTTGTATTTTACGTTTTGATTCTATTTGATAAATAATAGGTAGATTCATTTTTTATTTTGTTTTTATTTTAGATTAGCTACAAAATCGAAAGATTCTGTAGCCGGTCTATTTACATTATTTGTTTGGATTTTTATCTAATTTTGATTTCGTTTTATTATTTCAGGTAAAAAACAGATTAAGAGACTCCAACGATATTATATTTTGTTATTCTATTTTAGTAAAAAAAACTTATTTTAAGAGATCTGCCTCTATCTTGCATGATAGGAGGTAATAGATTAGAAACATGTTTAAATAGCTACGTTGCCTAGTGATAGAAGCAAGTTTTTATGGACCATATGATGAACATATTTTGTTGAAACTATATGAGAAAGCAGTTTACTGTTTGGCTTTCATCCTATGTAGACTGTGCAATGTTTTTTTTTCATTGTCTTCTCATATAATTTCTTGATATGAAATGTGATCTGTGTCGAATTAGCTTTAGTCTTTTCTCCACATAATATTTTATATCATGCTTTTCTTTATGTTGTTCAATATCTTTTGGTCTAGTTTATATCTGTGATTAATCATCTATTTAAGTATTTTGAGTTTATGTCTGATGCTAGATAGTTAGTAACACCATTACCGAGGATTGAGATTTTTTTCATCCTCAGTTATTGGACATATCAAGGTCACATGATATATAATTATTTATCTTTCTGTCGTCATAAACGTGCTCCAGAATATGAAACATTTCCTTGAATTTATTCAGAAAGTATTATTCTTGCTTATGTCATAGGTTTTCACTTGACACAAGACAAGAGGAGCTCGTACAAATGCAGAGAGATAAATTTATTTTATTACTGCTGATCAACTAGAGGTTAGTTAGTGTATTTTTTATTTAATTTGTTTATATGTGAATGAGTAGCGATGGAATTATTTAAACATTAATTTGATTTGTCTATTTTCATTGTATCATTTACAATCAGATTCATTCATTGTTTGCTAGTTTGATATTCAGAATATTAGACTAAGTTTGTTTATATTTAATCTTGTTTAGATCCATTATATTAAACAATTACTTTCACAAGGCTTTTCTCAAACCTTGTAAACTGTATATAACCATTGTACATGAACACTATTAGTTAAGCATTTGCAATTACAGTGATTGATTGATAGAGTTGTATCTTTAGTTAATCCACATCTTTTAGTTATTTTAGGATCTTAGTTGGCTAACAGATCCATAAAACCCCTCAGGGGAGATTATCCCAAACGACTTGGGTTATTTAGACAACCCCGGTCCAGATCTTCCCTTTCCGTTGAGGGTGTGTCATAAACGCCCGTCAACAAATGACGCTATAAGGAGGGCTTGAAATTTATTGATGGCACATGGAGGTCGTAAGACTCCCCCAAATAATCGTTCTCCCGTCATGACGTGTAGTTGCTCAGACACTAATGTTACACTTGACCCAATTACTACCTCAAACACTACTCTTGACATTCTTGTCGAACCAATGACACCAATTCCTTAAGGGATTGACGTCCAAGAAATTGTTTGCTAGTCGATCATAAGAACTCATAGTGCTTTATCCCGAATCAGAAAACCTGGTAGACAACTTAATCAACCCTTTGATTTCAAAAATATTCAAGAACGACCTCAAGACACTGGTCTACCCAAAAACCCTTTAGGCAATAATATCACCAATTCTTCTGAAGCACTTATCCTTAGTGTTAGGGGACCTGGTATCCCACCATCCCCACCTGGTTCTTCTCCACCCTCTTCAGGAGAGAAATCCTCGGACGAAGGTAGTTCTTCATCGGAATAATCTAAACCTTCAACTCCACCAACTCCCATGGAAAACCAAAATAATCCCTCTAGACCTTGGCTCGATCAAGATGTCGTGGCAGTACCTAGACCCCAACACTTGTTGCTCAAACATCCGGAGAAGTGGCTACCCAAATTTGATCCAGATTCGAATCAATCAACTGAGTATCAGATCAAGAAATTTATGTTAGCTGTTAGACTCTAGAGTGTCGAGCATGAGAATGTCATGTGCAAGTTATTCCCTTACACTTTTGAGGGGAATGCCACAACCTGGTATTTTGCGCAACAACCCCAAACCATCGTCTCGTGGGACAAGTTTGAAACCTATTTTCTAAAAAAATTTGGAGGTGATAAATCTGAAGAAGTCTTAGTAATGGAACTCTCTAGTCTGAAAATGAACCCTAAATAAAAAGTTAAGGATTTCACCGAGAGATTCCTAAAATTAAAAAATAGGATCCCTATAGATTCAATGCCTGTAGAAAACCTGACTGTTGCATACTATACTAAGGCCCTGCATAACAACATATCCATATGGGTTAAAAGGTCCAAAAAGAACACACTATTAGAAGCCTTTGAGGAGGCAGTCCTTATTGAGAAAGACATTTTGAGCTTAAAAGATAGTCTAAGTAGTGAGGTTGAAACAAATTCATCTTCTAAAAAGAAAATATAAATTCTCACCAGACCTCCTCAAACCAAAAATCAACAAGAGAAATTAGACTTGGAAAGTTTGCAGAAAGCTTTCCAGAAATTGTCCAATCAGGTTGTAGACTTGAAAAGATCTGTTGAGGAGGCATCTACAAGTAAAGGAGGTTTTAGACCACCTTTCAAAAACAAATTTCCTTCAAACTGACCAAACCTGACCACAGAAGGTCTAAACTTTGAAGGACTATAGTATGCTTTGCAAACAATACTGGAAGCACATGATAACTCTGTTTCTGCACCCCCTAAAAATAAAGACAATACATGTGAGTAAGAAACACTTGATGAGGAGGACTCATCTCCTCCTGTTTTCAGTCATTTGTCAAAAAACATATTTCAAGCAAACTTTGAAACTGTCCATCCCTATAATACTCAAAATAAAACACAAAACAAACCTTCACCCGAAATAAGTAGAAATGTGGTTTCAAAGCAGCCAAAGCAAACTGAAACAAGACAAAAGTCGACTGCCCCAGTTTTAGAATATGATTTGGTTGAAGATATTAAAAACTTGAGGGCGAATATATCAGTTTTTGAATTATTTAAATTTCCTCTTATCCTATAGAAAATGCTCCAAAGTATTGCTGAAAATAATAAAAAGAATGATTCTATCAACAAGAAATCAGTAGAATGTGACCCAAATAAAACTAAAGGTGTCCCCAGTAAAAAGTCATCTGAAAATCAAGATAAAAGGGACATATAAGAGAAAACTATAGGAAACTTAGATAAAACTTTTGCAGGTACAACCATAAAAAATCAACATAATTATGTTGTTTCTTTACAAAAAAATGTGCCTCTTTTTTTGTTAACGTTCAAGATTTTCAATAGAAATGTACATAACTATATGGATGATTCTGGCACCTTGTCAAATGTTATGACTCTATTTGTGTGTTAGAAAATTTGTTAGAATATAGAATATTGTGCTCGTTTTACCATTGAAAATATCACTATTGTCACCCAACCATAGGCCGAAGCCACCCTCTGAGCACCTTGACCTTGATAGAGAAGAATACTGGTAGCAATCAATAGCCAAGAGAGGCTAATGCACCAAGAAAGAAGAGAAACCAAAGATGATCAGATAGTCCACCCAGAAACCTGCGCACAAAACTGCCAACTGTAGTGCGCACAACTAGCTCTCTGCAATTCTGAGAATGTGTAATAATGAGAATTGGCGCCCTGTATTTATAGTGGTTCTGGCAAACTTATTGGGGCCGACTTCTCCTTCTGGGTACTAATTAATTCATATTAAATATATTTCTGCAGCCAACAACTTGTCTAGGGTTTCCTTTACTTCTTTGCTTCCTTCCAGAATATTCTAATCTCGTCATAGGTCACAATAGAGGTTCATACTTCCCAAAGCTACCATAATATCAACACTCCCTCCTAGCTAGGGAGGTATGGTCTTAAGCACAAACAGACCATTCAACTGGTAGTATCATGAGCACCATCATTATTATCCAACTGGATAATCTCCTATGACAACTAGTACAATATCAATTAATAGAACACATCTGTGTTTATCTATGGTAGTACACAACTACTCAAACCATGACACATAGTCACAAACAATGGAACAAATCCACTACAATAGTATATATCTACTGTTAGGAGACAACTGGTAGCAACAACATCATCATTAGTGTCATCAGATGCATCATCTCTCGAAACCATACTCCATCTGAGTAATCAGACATGGTGCTGAATAAGTCACTCACGCCATAGAGTGATACAAGAGTCAATATTCTAATCCTAGAAGAGT
>JASDQU010589406.1:26495-44386 GCA_032191745.1 Picea mariana | reverse complement strand
ACAAAACTTTCACCATCTCCGACATAGCAAGGAATGTTTTCCGGAACTCTTTCTCATCCTGAGAAAGCCCTTCTTCCAATGTCATCTTCTCGATGTGAGAAGCTCTCTTTCTCAATCCAATTAATGGATTCTCTACAACAAGCTCGCCTTCACCACACTGTAGTTTTTCCCTGGTTAACATGCAAAACTCAAATCCAAACGTCAACTAGCTTTGATACCACTTGATCCGTAGGATCTTTTAATGACTATGGTTGAGTTTTTAATTGCATGTGTTAATTAACCATTTGAGAAGCTTAATGAAAGAATGAGGAAAGAAGAGGAATTATGACAGCCATATACACATATGCATATCTGAAATGAAGTAATAAACATCAAACCATAACAAGAGAATTGATAACGGAGTTCGGCAAAACGTTGCCTACGTCTCCGGGCCTTTGTATCTATGGGGGAGGCTTCTTTATTTCTATTCAAAAGATAAAAAGTACATCATAGTGGTTCCAATTGGATACAAGACTGATATGGTCATGTTCTTCCAGATATCTAGAAGCCAGCAAAAGAAACAGCAAGCAAAACGGATGTCTGGAGCTCCCAGAAATGGCCCGCAAGCGTCTGCTCCTCAATAGCTTCCCTGCATAAAAATGGCTTTGGCTTGGCTTCCCTTCAGCATAAATCTACTCTGAATGTCCTCCATGGCCTCAAATACGCCTGTTTTTTATAGATCTAAAGTTGGTTATCCATCCCCAACTTCCTCCCAAAATTTGGCCTCCAAAAATGCCCAATATCTCCCAAAAATGGATAAAATCCATTAATACAGGCATAATATCAATAAAAAATCCAAAACATTAAGAAAAAACCCACTTTTCATGAATATTTGGGTGCATCCCCCTTCGGTGCGCGCTCCTGGTCATATGGGCACGCTCCACGTGCTCTGTGGCTAACCCCTGCGCGCTGGCCCTCAAACAGAGTCCTTAACTCTTGGTCTTGTGGCGCGGGCATATGACCGATGGTTAACAAACTAACCCCCCCGCGCCCAACTTTTGGTGGCAGCTCCTGGTCCTGTGGGATTCGCCCAAGATCTGAGGGACGACTCTATCTGCCAAGTGCTGACTCTTATCCATTAAAAACCTGGGTCATATGGAAGTGTAATATATCCATGGGTTGGGGTTAGGCCCCGGCCCTTTCCTCCTCCGACCAAGATTTAAATCAAACTTAAATACATATTTTACCATATAGCTAATAAGAACCAACAGTGGCCCAGGTGGTTAGCCCGGTCCTGCCAGTCCGTAGCTTGGAAGAAGGTCGGGGGTTCGATTTCGGTGGAGACCCCATAATTTTACTCAACCCAAAAGCCAACCACAGGGTGCCACGTGGCAGCCCATGACTGGGCCATGTGGCACCTCAACAACCAATCAAAAACTGCCACCTGTCGAGCACTGATTCGTCCACCTATCTGCCATGTACTCTGCCACCTGTCACCGTACCTGCCCAGTCAGCCTGCTGACATCTTCCATGCCACGTCAGCCCGTGCCACGTGTCACCCTTATAGTGGTGACATGTGTCACCCTCTGACTGGTCCAACTGTACCTGTCGTATGCCAATCACTTGCCATGTTTTGTCACCAGAAGCTGCCACATCAATTGTACGACCATATGGCCTGTACAGTCAACCTGCCATCTGGCACTGTACGGACTGTACAGTCACCCATTTTTTTGCCTGTTTGGGTTTTCAGACAGAAAGCGATATCTTTCGCATACGGAGCCTGTTTGATGAAGTAAATATATGGCCGAAATCAGGAAGATGAGATGGACGCAATGGCATTGGTTTTGTCAGATTCTGAGCACTTTCATTTTTTAGCCTTTTTGAGCCATGTCAGGCTCCTGGATCCGATTCTGGATCAACTCTTCATAAAAATCAATTAAAACCAATAGGACAGTCACAACATTTAGGGATAGAATGCCAAGGGAATCAATTCAAGAAGCAAGTTTAAGGCTATGGGGAAATTTAAGTTCTAAATTAAAATGCTAAGTCAAACACCTTATTTACACAGTTAAAAGTACAGAAATGAAAGCGCAAAATTCAATATTAGTCTACCATGTAGAATAAGAGCATGTGTACCGTAGCCCAAGTTGTCCGCTCTGAGTTGTTGTCCCGTGTGCTCCATCCAGCTTCTGCTTTCCGACCGATGAGACTTCATCGGTACCTCCCAGCCAATGCTAGGGGTACTCTTCTTCCCCCTTTTCCCCCCGAGCCGCAAAGGGGCCACGCACACTGAACCAGAGAACAACTAGCTCCTAGTTCGCCTCTCAAGGCTGAGCTACCACTCCTCATCGAGCTGGGTATCCCAACTCCCACAAGATAAGTCAGTCAAGTTTAAAATTCTACAGTGTTACATTACACATAACAGAAGATATCCATCATCCTCCTCCTCCCTCCTTTATATAGATTTTCTAAGTCGTTTCTTTCCCAATTTCCAATTTAATTTATTGTTCAATAATTTAATTCAAAAAAATCATCCTCGTACATGTGTCACCCATCCCCTTCTTTCCACCAGAAATTAATTTCATTAATTATTTAATCACTCATATTCCCCTCACCCACCTAAAATCATTCCTAGAATCACTCCTAGGTGTCCCCATATTCCCTTACACATTTTAATGACTTACCCCCTTACTAATTTATTAGTTGAGTTTAATTTAGAAGGTTCTTAAAGGCAAGATTCCTTGCTAAGTTATTCATTCTGCTTTTTCCTTATGTTTCCCTTTCTCTTTATGTTTCCCCCGTTTTCCCTTAGTTTCCTAATTCTTTTAAATTTCCCTCTTTCCCTTTTTATCTAAAACTCAAATTAGCAAGTGTAGGAAATTACCTCTTTCCCCTTTTTCTTTTTAATTAATAAATTTTAATTAGCATAAGTAACAAAACAACTATTTCCCTTTTTGTTAAAAAAAAATCCCCAAAGTAATTTGATTTTTTTTAAATTAAAAGAATGGCTTACCCCTTTCTCGTCACATGTTTAATGATCATTATCAGTATTATATATATATATATATATATATATATCACTTAGACCTAGATTTTTTTTTCCCAGGTTGGACGACATTTTATTAGGAAAACTGTTTTTAAATATTTCTTATCACATTATTCGTTCTAAGGCCATTTAGGTTTAATCACTTTTTAGTTAACAATACGACATTCTCTTAAGGCCGCACTAGGTGCTCCAAGGGTTCCACTTGCCTCATTTTGTTTCCCTTGCGCGATGTGCCTTTCAGGATGCACTACGTGTCCCAAGGGTGCCACTCGCCTCATTTTGTTTTTCTTGCACGATGTGCCCTTCAGGACGCACTACGTGCTCCAAGGGTACCACTCACCTCTTTCTATTTCCCTTGCGCAACGTGCCCTTTAGGATGCACTACGTACTCCAAGGGTTCCACCCGCCTCTTGACTGACTTGGTAGACATCAAAAACCCCTGTAGTCAATACTTCATCAGGTGATCTTGTGGAATACTAAGGGACTCTAAGGAATAAGGCCCCTACCTTATTGTGCGCCCCTTAGAATCATCATGAGTGACTGTCACAGTCTGCCCTCATGGCATCATGGGTCTTCTCGAACTAGGTAATCGTTAACCTACAGTTCGAGCCACGGCAGAAGTGCTAGTAGGTTGTGGCAGGGCTATTGTCCACACCTCTCCCTCAACATCTCTGGTAGTTCTGCATGACCCCTCTACTCCATATGTGAGTCTGGTCAGAAAGCTATAATCAGCCTGCATCATCAATGAATCATGTTAGAAATAAAATCCATAATCATAACATCTAATTAGATGCACATAAGTCATATATATACAATAGTCAAACCCCAATAGTCCACTCCATGACTCGATCCATATTCCAAGGGTTTCATCGATGCCTCTGCATCCTCGAGGGCCAAAATCCTGCACACTCAAGAGAACCGAGTCAATAGCACCTATCTATATCAATACAACAAAATAACATGTCATCTTATCCATAATGCCTCATAATCATAATCAAATGCCCAATAGTATAATAAGCCAGATCACTTGCAAGAAAGTGTCCTCAAAGAATAAGTTTGCTCAGTGTGCGCAAGAGAGGGATGTTACATAACCCCCTCTTGGTATAAACTTTGTCCCAAAGTTTCACAATATATAAGTGCCGAAAATAATGTGTATCACAGTATCATTAGTCTATCTATCCAACATAAATGGAAATTGTTGGAGCATATCATATGCATCCTCCGAGGTCATCGAGTGCGGACTATAGTTGTCCCACTGGACCTTGACCTCATCTATTGTTTGACATCGTAGCTATCGAATGCGATGATCCATGATGTGTATTGGCTTAGTCGTGATCACACCCTCATCATACACCCGCAAGGTGCTCAAGTCAAAGCATGTGTAGGATCACTAATAATAATGTCTCGAATAGAGATGTGAAAGACATCATGCATACGCCTCAAGAATTAGGCAAGGGTAGTCATTAGGCCACGGGCCTCTCTTTTCCAAAATCTCATAGGATCCCACGAACCTAGGAGATAGTTTAGCCCCTTTTCCAAACTTGATCAAAATCTTATGCGCTTTCAGCCGCAAAAATACTCGATCGCCACATCGTAACTACAGTCGACACGACGTGCATTGACATAACTCTTATGCGGATAATGTGATTCCTTGATCCTTTGTCTTATAGTTTGCATTTAATATTCCATTTCTTGGATCGCTTCTGGTCCCACTAGGACCCTATCCTCAAGTCGATCCCAACTCAAAGGTGTCTGACACGGTCGACCATAAAGAAACTCGAAAGGCGCTATCTTAATGGCGCTTTGGTAACTGTTTTTATTGGAGAATTCTTCAAGTGGAAAGAATTCTTCCCAACGCTTATGTTGGTCCATCACGTACATGCTCAACATGTATTCCAAGTTTTGGTTCATTCATTCGGTCTGCCCGTCAGTCTTCAGCTGATCCACAGTACTAAAGTTAAGTTGGGTTGCAAAGGCCTCTTGGAAACTAGTCCAAAATCGTCGAGTAAACACCGATCCGCAATCAGATATAATCCTCTTAGGTACTCCATACAGCCTCCCAATCTCACTGATGAAAACTCTAGCTATGTCAGGTGCCTGATACATCATACACACAGGAATAAATGAGCACTCTCCATCAGAGTGTCGACTACCACAAAAATCCAGTCGTGTCTCATTGTCGCCAGTGGCAATCCAATAATGAAATCCATCGAAATAACCTCCAATTTTGATTCCACAATAGCATGTGGTTGTAGTAATCATGTTGGATGTCTATGTTCATCCTTTATCTACTAACATTCTAGAGATCTAGCCACATAGTTGACTATGTCTACCTTCATTCCCTTCCAAAATAATAAGGGTTTAAGGTCCTCCCTCATCTTCGTGGCTCCTGGGTGGGCCATGTACATTTCTCTATGAGCCTTGTTTAGGATCAAACTCCTCAACTCGTCGTTCGGTGGTACGTAAATTCAATTTTTAAACCTCAAAAAACATCGTCGTCAAACGTGAATCCTTCAAATCTTGGTACCATCATTGTGTTTTGTTCGATAAAATCCTCGACCTCTTTGTACCAGTCATCGTCACATTGTAAAGTTATAATCTTTTCATGTAGATTCGTCTGAAGAGGCAACACCAAAAATATGTGAAGTCTCTAACTCAATGCATCTGCCACTTGGTTCACTATTCCTTTTATGTAAGAAATCTTGAAATCGTACTCACTAAACAATTATGATCAACGTCGTTGTCACTCGTTCAGGTTTCTTTGAGTAAAGATGTGTTATAGTCCACAGGGGTTCGTCTTTAGTTCAAATTTCCATCCAATAGGTAGTGTCTCCAAACCTTCAAGGCATAAACAATTGCTAACAACTCCAAATCTTGCATCACATAGTTCTCCTCATGCCTTCTCAATTTCCTCGAGATGTAAACGATCACTCGACCATCTTGTATCAAGACTCTGCCTAAGCCTTCCTTGGATGCATCAGTGCATACCAAGAAGTTTGATTCCATGTCAGGGACCTTTAGTATCGGTGTTGTTGTCAACATCTCTTTGATCCTCCGAAATGCTTCCACTCATTTCTCAGTCCAAACAAACTTCTTGTTCTTCTTCTACAATTTCGTGATCAGATTTGTTATCTTCAAAAATCCCTTGATGAATCATCAATAGTATCCTACTAAACCCATGAAGATACACACTTCTGGGAAATTCGTTGGCACAGGCCATTCCATAATAGCCTCGACCTTTGTTGGATCCACGATGATACCTTCGCCAGATATGACATGCCCTAAGTAGTGAATACTCGATTGATAAAATGAGCATTTGGAACACTTCTCATACAAATTATTCTCTTGCAAACACTATAGTACCAAGTGCAACTTCTTGTCATGCTCCTCCATCGTCTGAGAGTAAATAAAAATATCGTCAATGAATACTTGGATGAATTTTTTCAAGTACTCACGGAACACCCCATTCATAAAACTCATAAATACACCTGGGGTGTTTGTCAATCCAAATGGTGAAACAGTAAACTCGTAATGACCAAACCTCGTATTAAAGGTGGTCTTAGGTACTTCATCCTCCTTGATTCCTAATTGGTGATACCCTGATATCAAGTCGATCTTGGAAAACATCATCACACCCTTCATATGATCGAAGAAATCATCAATCCTTGGCAGTGGATACTGATTCTTGATCGTTAACTTGTTCAATTGACAGTAGTCAATGTAGAGTCTCCACGACCCATCCTTCTTTCGTATGAAAATAATAGGTGCAACCCCCGGTGACACACTTGGACGTATAAGTCCCAGGTCCAACAACTCCTCCAGTTGCATTCTCAACTCCTGTAACTCCGGGGTCGACATCCGATAAGGCGTTCTAGATATTGGTTCAGTCCCCAGTTTTAGGTCTATAGTAAACTCTAATTCCCTCTCTGGTGGCATCCCAGGTAACTCCTCTGGAAATAAATCTACAAACTCTCTCACCACTGGTAGGTGTTCTAGACCTTCCGCTACTCCTTTTTCATTTAACGTGAGGATCTCATAAATCTTGCATCCCTTGCCCAATCTCATTAGTAACTGCAAGGAAGAGATAAACCTCAAGGAAAATCCCTGGTTCTGACCTACAATCACGCATATCTGTCCCTCATCATTGACCAAGCTCAATCATTTCATCTTACAGTTGAGTACCGCCTCATGCGATTCCAACCAGTCCATACCAATCACGACGTCATAAGATCCTAAGATCGTGACGTACATGTTGGCCCCAGTGAAAAACTCTCCCAGGTTAAGAGTACCACTTGTAACCTTTCCTCCCACCTTCCTTTTGGCTCCATAATCCATCTCTACAAAGCTAAACTCATCATGTTCGACTGCCTTTACCTTAATACTTTTTAGAGCTTCACCAGAAATGAAACTCTTGGTAGCACCAGGATTTATCAAAATACTAAGGGTTTGGTCAGCAACGGTACCTGACATCTCAAGCACATTCTACTGGTGCTCTACCTGGTGGTTATTCATCACTACATGAATCTGATGGGCCTTTCCCAAATATCCCATGGTAGTGGTTCCAGCTAATCCATATGCTCTTATTCTCTCCACTGGGCAGTCGGGCTAGTAGTGTGGCTCCCCACATGTACAACACCCCTTCTTCGATCCAGTACTCCTAATACCCGAAGTAGAAGCTGAAGTCTAACAATAAGGCTAAACTCGAACTTCTTGACCTTAAGTTTCTGGGTAATTTGGTGCGGAGAATACTAAAGCAACTCCAAGACATGCCTCGTACTCGGGCACCATGTAGTTGCCTTGTCGCAATGCGTCGAACTCATTGAGTTGATGCTCAAATAATTCCTCAGAAATATACTTATCCTGGAACCATTCCTCGAACAGTTCCCATGACACGTCGTCAACGACCATGTTCAAATATGTCAGGAGCGTCTTCCGCCATAGAAGAGCGCAACCCTTCAGTTGAAATACCACCATCCAGACCTTCATGATGGAGGTCATAATCATGAAGCGCGAAGAACAACACCTTGCTCTACAACTTTGCTTGATGGCACAGTCGTCTACGACACTCGTGGACTCGAGAACTCAACTCTCTCGAGTTCTCGATGGATGCTAATGGTACTAGCTAGGGCATGTTGTGGACCCTTAGGGGTACAGGTGCCCTTGCCTCATCTTAGTACTTATGGTGAATCAAGGGCCTTTGACATTACCTGGAAGGGCCTTGTCTGACCATCATCATCCCTTACAACAAGCAAATTGAGCCCAAGGACTTGTTATTCCCCTTGGGGGTTCGACTCCGAGGGTGTGGGAACTTCTGGAGGCGTCGCACCTCCTTCCATGGCACCATGTTGCAAACCTTTGAGGCGTCCTCAAAATGAGATCACCACATGGACACGTTAAGGTTTTTTAATTAACACAAGAGTTAATACTCATGAGTTTACTACAATGGAAATCCTAGTGATCCACAGTCGCAGGGTTGAACCCTCTCTAATACCATATGTAACACCCCAATCGTACGACTCCGAGTGAAGCGAAAAGTGCAATTTTTTTTTGTTTTTAGGAAGGAAGGAAACGAGGACAACAGTCAGTCATACAACCGGGTGACTAACATCACGCACACAGGTCAGGCAACCACCCATAATGACTTGACACACTAGCACCTTGAGAAACTAGGCGAAACAGATGAAAATCAAGACAGATAGAAATGACTACTCGCCCAACACAAACACAATAATGCCTACAATATAAGGGACATCATCCACAATCTAGATGCAACGTCTTGGCGACCAGTAACTAGAAAACCTCTACGGTGTGCAAACCAAATGCATTAAGGCATTACAAAACCAAGTATCAACACCGACCGCAACGAACAACGCCCACATCAGGAAGCACAAGACTCCGGCGAGGTTATCATTCGCCTCTATCCATAAGGACACGCAATGATCCCCTCATCGAGAATCACGTTGTCATACGGAGACAGGTGTGACAGTATCCAGGGTGCAACATGTTTCTTCTAGAACAATACCCAAAAAAATATACGCGGTAGGAGACCGAATTTAAAAGTCAACCAATTGACGAAAATCCCAAGCACCCAATTGACAAGTCGACAAGACACAAGGGAAACAGATGTCTAACAACCATACAACACGTTAAATTCCATGTGCAACAAATGATGGCTCTTGGAAACTTAATCAAGTTCCTACCATTTGAATCAGAAGAGGGACAGCTTCCAACCATTCCCCATCCCAACAAAATAAAATAGACAAAAGGCACCTCATCATCGTAATCACAAATACATCAAGATGCCTCTTTACTATAACCAGAAGTAATCACAGTTATTTACAACATGCGCCAAAAGCCACTACTTTGGCTTGGCAATAGAGATGCACAGGTGCACTATGTAAAAGGTGATAAGGACCTCGCTCGCAAGAAGTTTATCTCCAAAGTCAAGGACCTCGCTCGCAAGAAGTTTATCTCCAAAGTCAAGTCAGATACAGCATAAATTAAGATCATTGAATACTATGATGTTCTTGAGTCTTAAGGTGACAAGCAAAAATATTTGGTCAAGACTATGTCGAATAAGTTGTCTTAAAAGCCTTCAAGGAAGTCAATACGTTGACATTCACGAACAAAATGCTAAACAATACTTATTCTTTAAAGAGATACACAAAACCTACAACATCGTTGTCAATAGTTGTCTAAAATATATTAAATGTTGTCTATAATAAAATCTAAACCACTTTATTTAGTTGCCGAACTCACTACCTGCAGATAATGCCACTTCAATGCTATCGTTTCTATTCAAGCTATTTTGTTGTCTATAGATACATGCTAAATTCATTCCTTAAAAATCTTTGTCTATAATCCATAGCATTGATAGCTATCCCTACCAAACTTAGAGATAAAGTTGTCTAACCAAACCACATAGGTACCGATGTAATATTTTAATTGCTCGCAGAGTCAACATTATCGTTGTTTTCTATTTAAGAAAAATTCACAGAGTCAACTAAATGCTTATCGTTGAGATAAAGACGAATCCATGCATGTGAAGATATGATAAGTGCAATCAAACATTACATAGTTGTCATTACATATTAAAAAAAACATAGACATTTGCATGGTGAACATGTGGTCAATCATAGGGAAAAACACAACCATTCACAGGGTAAAAATTCAGTCAAACACAACAAACCAGTCGTTGTCAGTTGCGGTATAAAAATGCAATCATTCAAGATGAAATTCCCTGCCATTCAAGGCACAAATTCATTGTCATTGACGGTATAAAAATTCAATCAATCGAGATGAAAATTCGCTGCCAATATAAGTGTTGTTCCAGCTGTTAATCCATGATTCAATTTTCTTTCTGTGATTTTCTGTCTTTCAATAAATTCGTTGGTGGTTTGATTTCTCTACATAATCGTTGTCTAAAATGATGGCATGATATCCTGTCTTTCAAATCGTAGAGAAATTGTGATATGGATGTCTGTTCAGAACGCGAAGGTATGTTGTCCATTAACTATTTCGCTAAACAATATCTCGTTGTAACATACAACAATACCATAAATCAAGGACTGTTGTACAGTATACAGCTATTTGTATAAACAATATGGTAAATATAACTATATCAATTCCCTGTACAATATAACAAATTTGTGAAACAATTAAAACTATACCAAATTACATCGTTTAGTTTCTTTGTTCACATAACTTGCATCTAAATGATTTGATGTGTAAAGACTTGGGAAAACAATTGAGCTATGTAAAATGAGTGCCAAAGAAATGCAACTGCTAGGTAATAAAGTGGTTAAAAACTAAGGCAAATTCTATATAAACAAAAACAAAAGCAACTCCAAGTGAAACAAATTAGCTGCCAAGTAAATCGCGGAAGGGAAGGACCATGAAATTCATAAAGAAAGATCTGGGTAATGATTTCAGTAAAAACAAAAGGGTGAAGATTGCAAAGTGTCCCAAGTAATATCTGCAGCCAATACACCCAAAAAAAAACACAGTCCAAAATAATTTATAAACTGTCATTCGAGTGGGCAATTACGCAAGCTAAATTCATCAAAATATTATTGTGGGGAGGTAAAATCGTAGAGAAAAAGGCAGACCAGATGTATAAAAACCACACAGTAATTTCACTGGGAAAAGCATTAAAAATGTTGACGACATTTCATTAAAAACGCAGAGATCAATTCATCAAATGCAGAGGGAAACAAGCTGATCGCGGAAGGAAAGGATAAACAATCACAGAAGTACTCATTAGCAAAAGACACAAGGCAATCCATCAACCCGGAACAATCAATAGGGGTAGACAGATGGGAAAACAACCTTCGTTCATCATCCACGCACAGAAAAACAGGGCATTAGAATCTATAGGTCGCTATGCACCAAAATGACGATCGACGATTCGACTCCTGACCAACTACTCAAGAGTGGACTGATGAACTAGGGATGAGGACAAAGACCCAGCATAACTCTTCATAAAAATCAATTTAAACCAACATGATAGTCACAACAGTCAGGGATCGAATGCCAAGGGAATCAAGTCAAGCAGGGAGCTTAAGGCTATGGGGAAATTTAAGTTCTCAATTAAAATGCTAATTCAAACACCTTCTTTACACAGCTAAAAGTACAGAAATGAAAGCATAAAGTCAATAATAGTCTACCGTGTAGAATAAGAGCATGCATACCATAGCCCAAGTCGTCCACTCTGAGTTGTTGTCCCGCGTGCTCCGTGCAGCTCCCGCTTGCTGACCTATGAGACTTCATCGGTACCTGCCAACCAACACTAGGGGTACTCTTCTTCCCTCTTATCCCCCTTAGCCGCAAAGGGGCCACGTACACTGAACCAAAGAACATCTAGCTCCCATCTCGCCTCTCAAGGCCGAGCTACAACTCCTCACCGAGCTGGGTATCCCAACTCCCACAAGATAAGTCAGTCAAGTTTAAAATTTTGTAGCGTAACATTACACATAACAAAAGAGATCCATCATCCTCCTCCTCCCTCCTTTATATAGAGTTTCTAAGTCATTTCTTTCCCAATTTCCCATTTAATTTATTGTTCAATAATTTAATTCGGAAAAATCCTCCCCGTACATGTGTCACCCATCCCCTTCTTTCCATTAGAAATTAATTTCATTAATTATTTAATCACTCCTATTTCCCTCACCCACCTAAATGCATTCCTAGAATCGCTCCTAGGTGTCCCCATATTCCCTTACACATTGTAATGACTTACCCCCTTACTAATTTACTAGTTGAGTTCAATTTAGAAGGTTCTTAAAGGCAAGATTCCTTGCTCAGTTACTCATTCTGCTTTTTCCTTATGTTTCCCTYTCTCTTTATGTTTGCCCCTTTTTCCCTTAGTTTCCTAATTCTTTTAAATTTCCCTCTTTCCCATTTTATCTAAAACTCAAATTAGCAAGTGTAAGAAATTACCTCTTTCCCCTTTTTGTTTTTAATTAATAAATTTTAATTAGCATAAGTAACAAAACAACTATTTCCCTTTTTGTTAAAAAGTAATCCCCAAAGTAATTTGATTTTTTTTTAAATTAAAAGAATGGCTTACCCCTTTCTGGTCACATGTTTAATGATGATTATATATATATATATATATATATATATATATATATATATAATTAATTTTTTACCACAAGTATCACTTAGATCTAGATTTTATTTTCCCAGGTTGGGCGACATTTTATTAGGGAAATTGTTTTTAAATATTTCTTATCATATTATTCGTTCTAACRCCATTTARGTTTAATCACTTATTAGTTAACAACGTGACGTGCCCTTCACAATGCACTACGTGCTCCAAGGGTTCCACTCGCCTCATTCCGGGTTTTTTGTGCGACATGCCCTTCAGGATGCTCTACGTGCTCCAAGGGTGCCACTTGCCTCTTTTTGTTTCCCTTGCACGACGTGCCCTTCAAGACTCATTACGTGCTCCAAGGGTGCCACTCACCTCTTGATTGACTTGGTAGACATCAAAAACCCATGGAGTCAATACTCTGTCAAGTGATCTTGTGGAAGACTAAGGGACTCTAAGGAATAAGTCCCCTGCCTTATTGTGTGCCCCTTAGAATCATCGTGAGAAACTGTCGCAGTCTGCCCTCACGGCATCATGGGTCTTCTCAAACTAGGTAATCGTTAACCTACAATTCGAGCCACGATGGGAGTGTTAATAGGCTGTGGTAGGGTTTTTGTCCACACCTCTCCCTCAATGTCTCTGGTAGTTGTGTGTGACCCCTCTACTCCATATGTAAGTCTGGTTGGCAAGATATTGTCAGCCTGCATCATCAATGAGTCAAGTCAGAAATAAAATCCATAATCATAACATCTAATCATATGCACATAAATCATATATATACAACATTCAAACCCCAATATTCCACTCCCTGAATCGATCCAGAGTCCAAGGGTTTCATCGATGCCTCTGCATCCTCGAGGTCCAAAATCCTACACACTCAAGAGAACCGAGTCAATATCACCTGTATATATCAATACAACAAAATAACATGTCATCTTATCCATAATGCCTCATAATCATAATCAAATGCCCAATAGTATAATAAGTCGGATCACTTGCAAGCAAGTGTCCTCAAAGAATAAGTTCGCTCAGTGCAGACAAGAGTGGGATGTTACATACACCCCCTCTTGGTCTAAACTTCATCACGAATATAAGTCCCAAAAATAATGTGTATCACAGTATCATAAGTCTATCTATCCAACAGAAATGGAAACTGTTGGCGCATATCATATGTGTCCTCCGAGGTCGCTGAGTACGGACTATAGTTGTCCCACTGGACCTTGACCTCATCTACTGTTCAACATCGTAGTTGTCGAATGCAATGATCCAAGATGTTGATCGGCTCAGACGTGAGCTCACCCTCATCCGACACCCGCAAGGTGCTAGAGTCAAAGCATGTGTAGGATCACTAATCATAATGTCTCGAACAGAGACATGAAAGACATCATGCATACGCCTCAAGAATCATGCAAGGATATTCATTAGTCCATGGGCCTCTCTTTTCCACAATATCATTAGATCCCATGAACCTAAGAGATAGTTTAGCCCTTTTTCCAAACTTGATCGAACTCTTATGCGGTTTCAGCCGCAAAAATACTTGATCACCACATCGTAACTACAGTCAAAACAACGTGCATCGACATAAATCTTCTGTTGATCCTGCGCTTCCTTGATCCTTTGTCTTATAGTTTTCAATTAATATTCCATTTCTTGGATCGCTTCCAGTCCCACCAAGACCCTATCCTCAAACCGATCCCAACTCAAAGGTGTCTGACACGGTCACCCATAAACAAAATCAAAAGGCACCATCTTAATGGCGCTTTGGTAACTGTTGTTATAAGCAAATTCTTCCAGTGGAAAGAATTCTTCCCAACGCTTCTATTGGTCCATCACGTACATGCACAACATGTCTTCCAAGGTCTGGTTCCTTCATTCGGTCTACCCATCAATCTCCGGGTGATACACAGTACTAAAGTTAAGTTGGGTTTCCAAGGACTCTTGGAAAATAGTCCAAAATCGTCCAATAAACACTGATCCTCGACCGGATATAATCCTATTAGGTACACCATGCAACCTCCCAATCTCACTGATGAAAAATCTAGCTATGTCAGGTGCCTGATACCTTGTATGCATAGAAATAAATGAGCACTATTCGTCAGAGTGTCCACTACCACAAATATCGAGTCTTCTCTCCTTGTCATCAGTGGAAATCCAGCAATGAAATCTATCGAAATAACTTCCCATTTCGATTCTAGAATAGCATGTGGCTGTAGTAATCCTACTGGATGTCTATGTTCATCCTTTATCTGATGACATTCTAGACATCTAGCCACATAGTTGACTATGTCTGCCATCATTCCCTTCCAAAAGAATAAGGGTTTAAGGTTCGCCCTCATTTTCATGACTCCTGGGTGGGCCATGTACACTTCTCTGTAAGCCTTATTTTGGATCAAACTCCTCAACTCGTCGTTCGGTGGCATGTAAATCTGATTTTTAAACCTCAATAATCTATCATCGTCAAATGTGAATCCTTCAAATCTTGGTACCATCATTGTATTTTGTTCGATAAAATCCTCAACCTCTTTGTACCAGTCATCGTCGTGCTGTAAAGTTAGAAAATTTTCACGTAGATTTTTCTGAAGAGGCAACACTGAAAAGATGTGAGGTCTCCGACTCAATGCATCTACCACTCGGTTCACTGTTCCTTTTATGTAAGAAATATTGAAATCGTACTCGCTAAGCAATTCTGACCAACGTCGTTGTCGCTCATTTAGGTCACTTTGCGTAAAGATGTGTTGTAGTCCACAGGGGTCCATATTTAGTTCAAAGTTTCATCCAACAAGGTAGTGTCTCCAAACCTTCAAGGCATAAACAATTGCTAACAAATCCAAATTATGCATCGCATAGTTCTCCTCATGCCTTCTCAGTTTCCTCGAGATGTAAGTGACTACTCAACGGTCTTGCATCAAGACTCTACCTAAGCCTTCCTTGGATGTGTCAATGCATACCAAGAAGTCTGCATCCATGTTAAGGACCTTATTATCGGTGTTGTTGTCAACAGCTCTTTGAGCCTCTGAAATGCTTCCGCGCATTTCTCGATCCAAACAAACTTCTTGTTCTTCTTCTGCAATTCCGTCATCGGATTTGCTATCTTTGAAAATCCCTCGAGGAACCATCGATAGTATCCCACTAAACCCATGAAGCTACACACTTCCGGGACATTCATCGGTGCAAGACATTCCATAATAGCCTCGACCTTTGTTGGATCCACAGCGATACCTTCACCAGAGATAACATGCCCTAAGTAGTGAATCCTCGATTGATAAAAAGAGCATTTGGACAACTTCCCGTACACTTTATGCTCTCGCAGACACTATAGTACCAAGCACAAGTACTCGTCATGTTCCTTCGTCGTCCAAGACTAAATCAAAATATCATCAATGAATACTTGGATGAACTTGTCCAAGTACTCGCGGAACACCTCGTTCATCAAACTCATAAATACCCCTGTGGCATTTGTCAGTCCAAAAGGTAAAACAATAAACTCATAATGACCAAACCTCATCTTAAAGGCGGTATTATGTACGTCATCCTCCTTTGTTTGTAACTGGTGATACCCTAATCTCAAGTCGATCTTGGAAAACATCGTTGCACCCTTCATCTAATCGAACAGATCAACAATCCTTGGCAGGGGATACTGATTCTTGATCATTTCCTTGTTTAATTGACGGTAGTCAATGCAAAGTCTCCAAGACCCATCCTTCATTTGTATGAAAATAACAAGAGTGCCCCCCAGTGACACACTTGGACATATAAGTCTCAGGTCCAGTAACTCCTTCAGTTGCATTCTCAACTCCTGTAACTCCGTGGTCGACATCCGATAAGGCATTCTAGTTATTGGTTCAATCCCTGGTTTTAGGTCTATAGTAAACTCCAATTCCCTCTCCTGCGGCATCACAGGTAACTCCTCTGAAAAGACGTCTGCAAACTCTCTCACCATTGGTAGGTGTTCTAGACCTTTCGCTACTCCTTTTTCATTTAACGCAGGGATCGCATAAAGCTTGCATCCCTTGCACAAGGATTTCTGTAGCTGCAAGGAAGAGATAAACCTCAAGGAAACTCCCTGGTTCCGACCTACAATCACGTGTCTCTGTCCCTCATCATTGAACAAGCTCAACTGTTTCGTCTTACAGTTGAGTACCGCCTCATGTGATTCCAACCAGTCCATACCGATCACGATGTCTTAAGATCCTAAGATTGTGACATACAGGTTGTCCCTGGTGAAAAACTCTCTGAGGTTAAGGGTACAACCTATAACCTTTCCTCCCACCTTCTGTTTGGCTCCAGAATCCATCTTTACAAAGCTAAACTCATCCTGTTTGACTGCCTTTACCTTAATCCTTTTTAGCACTGCACCAGAAATGAAACTTTTGGTAGCACTGGGATCTACCAAAATACTAAGGGTCTGGTCAGTGATGGTACCTGACATCTCGAGCACAGTCGACTGGTGCTCTGCCTGGAATTTATTCACAGCTGCATGAATCCAATGGGCCTTGCCCAAATCTCCCACGATAGTGGGTCTGGCTAATACATATGCTTTTGTCCACTCCACTGGGCAGTCGCACTGGTAGTGTGGCTCCCCACATGTCCAACACCCCTTCTTCGGTCCAGTACTCCTAGTACGCGAAGTAGAAGCTGAATTCTAACAATAAGGCCAAACTCAAAATTTTTGACCTTAATTTTTTGGGTAATTTGGTGCGGAGCATACCGAAGAAGCTCCAAGACGGGCCTCCTACTCAGGCACCATGCAACTGCCTTGTCGCAAGGCATCGAACTTGTTGAGTTGATGCTCAACGAATTCCTCAGAAAGATACTTTTACTAGAACTGTTCCTCGAATAGTTCCCATGACACGTCGTCAACGGCCATGTTCAAATGTGGCAAGAGCGTCTTCTACCATAGAAAAGCGCTCCCCTTTAGTTGAAAGACCACCATCCAGACCTTAATGATGGAGTTCGTATTTGGGAAGCATGAATTACAACACCTTTCTCTACAACCATGCCTCCACAGCACAGCCGTCCACGACACTTGTGGACTTGAGAACTCAACTCTCTCGAGTTCTTAGTGGATGTTCATGGTACTAGCTAGGGCACCTTGTGGACTCTCAGGGGTATAGGTTCCCTTGCCTCATCTTAGTACCGATGGTGAATCAAGGGTCTTTGACATTACCTAGAAGGGCCTTGTCAGTCCATCATCAACCCTTACAACAAGCGAATCCAGCCCAAGGACTTGTTCTTCCCCTTGGGGGTTTGACTCCGAGGGTGCGGAAACTTCTG
>JASDQU010589404.1:14965-41350 GCA_032191745.1 Picea mariana | reverse complement strand
CTTTTGAAGTGGTGGAAAGGAAGGGACCCGTGGCCTATCAACATGCCTTGCCTCATTCTTGGAGGCATATGCATGTTGTTTGTCTTGTATCTGTTTCACAATACTATGTTAGTGATCCTACACATGAGATTGACATATGTGAATATATGAAAACACTATCTTTTTCTATAGTTAGAAGATAAAATATACATTATCATCTCTTTAAATAATAATTATACAATTCCTTTTGATCACGTTTTACAAAAAGACTTATTTTTACTTTGTATTCTCATTATTAAAATGAAAGTTAATATAATAAAACTAGTTAACATTTTCTAATAACTAGAAAATCATGATAATGATAATAATAGTAAAATATTTTTTAGTTTTTTATTTTATTAAAATAATCAAATTTTATTAAAATAAAATGTTTTATAGAAAATAATGATAATAATAATAAATTATTTTTTATTTTTCAATTTTATTAAAATAATCAAATTTCATATAATTATGTTGATTAATGTTTAATAATATTTGAAATATACTACACAAATCAAAAGAAATGTATCCTAATATATAATTATTGAAAATATAAAAGAATATTATTTTAATATTTTTAAAAAATATTTATAACGATTGAAAAAGATGATAAAAATATTAAACAACATTAATTACTTTAAACAATATTTTGTCTTTATAATTTTTGAGAAAAAAAAAAAGCATTTTCTTCTATAAAATAAGTGTTCTTTTATTTCTTCTATAAAACAAGAGGTAGGAAAGTTTAAAATTCCTTTTCATTTTATTTTAATATTAAAAAATAATTTATTTATAAAATAATATATATTTTTTTCTTTCCAATGGAATATTAGTATTGATTACGGGCATCTTTCCAATATTATTGTTCTTTATTTCTTCTATAAAATAAGTGTTCTTTTATTTCTTCTATATAACAAGAGGTAGGAAAGTTTAAAATTTCTTTTCATTTTATTTTAATATTAGAAAAATAATTTATTTATAAAATAATATATATTTTTTTCTTTCAAATGGAATATTAGTATTGATTACGGGCATCTTTCCAATATTATTGTTCTTTATTTCTTCTATAAAATAAGTGTTCTTTTATTTCTTCTATAAAACAAGAGGTAGGAAAGTTTAAAATTCCTTTTCATTTTATTTTAATATTACAAAAATAATTTATTTATAAAATAATATATTTTTTTTCTTTCCAATGGAATATTAGTATTGATTACGGCACCTAGTTCGAAGGAAAAACTTAACTAATCTTTAGGGTTATTTATAAATAATATTTTTTTAATCATTTGTTTTTTAAAGAAAAAAAATTAATATAACTATCTTTCACTTTAAATAATAACTTTTTGTAAACAGATTACTATCATATAATCTTTGAATAAGGATTTTTTTTTCTCAGGAACAGCTTCAATAATTTAAGATAAGATAAAAGCATGTAAGCTTAGTATAAATTCTTATTTTCAATAAATTAAAAAAAAAAAAAATACATTTTTTTTAAAATGCATGTACGTTGTGCCGGGATGTAACGACTTGAATATGATTATAAAAAAGATTAATCGAAAGCTCAATCAAATTGGAAATATGAAATCCATTATGTAATAATAATCGGATGAAACTCATTAAAACAAGGGTAGAGGTATAAATGGCAAGATCCAAAGTACATGAAGCACAGGCCTTCATTTTTTTACTTTATTTAGTTGAACACAGAATATTCCACATGATTAGTCCAAAAGCATGTATCCTCCACATATTTTAATATTGCCTCTTCTTTAAATGCATGATGATGCCTGTTTTCGTGTTGTATTGTCCCAATCACGAAGCTTGTGTCGCAATGACATTAACCAAAAGCATGAATCAATATGATAGTTGCATTAATGGAGATATTTCTAAAAACAAATATGATTTTTGAATCAATATGATAGTTAATATGATAGTTGCGTTAATGTAAAGATATTTTTAAAAAATTATTAAAATGATTAGGTTTTTAATATGGAAGTGAATCATGATAGTTGCATTATTGGAGATGCTTTTTAAAAATTATGATATATTAAAATGGATAGATTTTGAATCAATATGATAGTTGTATTAACGTTGATATTTAAAAAAAAAAAATATGATTGTGAATCAATATGATAGTTGCAATATTGTAGATATTTTTAAAATATTATGATATATTAAAATGGGTAGATTTTTAATATGGAAGTGAATCATGATAGTTTTATTATTGAAGATGTTTTTTTTTAATTATGATATATTAAAATGGATAGATTTTTAATATGGAAGTGAATCATGATAGTTGTATTATTGCAGATATTTTTTAAAAATTATGATATATTAAAATGGATAGATTTTTAATATGGAAGTGAATCATCATGTATGAGATGGTGATGGGATTGTTGATCAAATTTGAAGAGTTATTTTTAGTTTTATATAGAAAGGAATATATTTATTCAATATTACTTCCATGATAAAAGCTAAAAAAATAATTGCAATCGAAGAGTAAAT
This sequence comes from Picea mariana, assembly GCA_032191745.1. NCBI lineage: Eukaryota > Viridiplantae > Streptophyta > Pinopsida > Pinales > Pinaceae > Picea > Picea mariana. Next base: position 38,836 of record JASDQU010589404.1, on the reverse strand, counting down.
TAGTACACACTTAAAAAAAATTCAAATAAAATATTTTCCTTCCAATTATTTAAAAGATTAAATTTAACAAATAGCCCTATAAATAATTTGAAATTTCAATAAAAAGTATTAATAAACATAACTGTTAGTATATATATATATATATTTTGAAATTCTTAAAAGGAATTACAAAGTATTAAAAATAACAATATATTAAACACAATCACATAATCAAACATTTTTTTGGACACATAAAAAAAAGGATGTAATCTATGTATCCACATGATTCATGACTAGTGCATTTTATATCCATATTTTGAGCATACTACAATAATGCTTAACCATGAGAGTCATCCTCATTCTAGATCTTATTAGAAAATAAGAAATTGTTGTATGCCTTTCTTGAAGGGTGATAATTATATCAAAACAATATTAAAACAATGAAGAGACCTTACATTCATTATAGGTTTCTATGAACATGACAATTTAGCATGACTTCATCCATTTCTTATTATTTAGGCTAACATTTTATGATTGGAGGATTTTCAAGATAAGTGGAAAAACCAAACTAAAAAAAATTACTCATTAAGACGCCGAAGTATATTACTTTTATTTAGGATATTGATTGTTCACTTTTTCTCTCAAACTATGAAAAATGCACGAAAGAATGGGATGTTAGAGAATAACCCAAAATCCATAAGTTTGATGACAATAAAAATTATGTTACCTTCTCCCTAGACTTCTTTAAAATCCCTCCCAACTTCAAAAATGTTGTTATTAGCATTAACTCTACAAAGGATACATCTCCTTGATATTGGATTTGGGATGAGGTACGAGGAAATATAGCTATGGGGAATTATCAAAATATTTGTAAAGTATTTTCATACTGATGTCAACGTTTCTAGAAGAAAGAGGAAGAAAGTGAACTCCTCTATTGTCAAATACCCCCCCAAAACTATATTTATACATTAATTTAGTATTTCCAACTAATAAGATGTAAGAATCTCTATTTCGGTCACACAATTTATAAAGATAATAAATTATTTGATTGAAATATTTTTACAATTTAGCTCATTATTTTCTTTGCTGGTCCTCAATTACAATTCTAAGGTACTAATTCTTCATTTTCATATTGTATATCATATGTGATTTCCATTCCCATAATTGCGTATTCACCAACCTATCATAGGTATCTCATAAAGGAGGGGTTGGATTAAGACCTTGTTATAATCCTGTGTAATTTCTACTCAACCTTGAGTATGAATATGGTGGACTTATCTCCCCAGGATGGGGTGACACGGGGCACAATTGTGCCACGCGGGATCGAGCCGGGACGCAGCATTAATGCATCCACCGGCCCACATCACCTCCGACCATAACTCACCATGGACATGAGCAGGCGCATTCAAACGACGAGGCCCCTCGCGCAAGGGAAGGGTACCCGCCATCAGCGCACTAACTAGCAGGCTTTAATGGCTATGGCAGTCATTTTAGCACTAGTTCTCATTGTCCAAACGGATAGAACAAAGCGCAAGTCGCTCCCTGCAGCCTCCGCTCCACTGGAACAATAGAATTGCAGCAACCTCTCCTCCATTTCTCTGGAACAGTGGCAGCACTCGGTGATCTCACCAACATTCAGGTGTAGAGCGACCTTTCGAGAAAGCACCCGGGCAATTCATCGGACCCCCACCATGCCCAGAGCGAGAGGGAAGCCGCGAAGGGGAGTTGCCTGGTACACGGTGGAGTCATGGCGCCAGAGAAAGAAGAACTTTGAGAACGCCATAGCAATGGCAGCTAAGAGAAGAAGAAACAGACCACACACGCCTCCAATGGTGTACGTTGAGGAAGTCATCCCGGAAGGAGGCCTGGAGAGCCCCCCTGAGCACACTTTGTTTATAGTGCCAGACAACTGGAATCCGCGCCTGAATTTTGGTCCGGACAGCAAGCCACCACCTGCAAGCACTCTTCTCGTCCCTCATGCCACTAGCTCAGAGACGCCTTACTCCCCCTGCTACGTTGAAGAGGAGGTTCCTCCCGAACCTACCAGGGAAGTGGAGGTGCAAGCACATACACGACAGGTGCACACGAATCAGGAAGCAGACGCGACCAACCTTGAGGGGTTAATTGACAGCCATCGCCCGGAGCAGCCACCTTCAGTCGACTGGGGATACTTTAATCTTGTCTTTGAGATGAGGAATCTGCTGGATGACCAGATCTTCCGCCTTGCACAAATAGATTAGAGACTCAACATGCTCTTCGCGGCTCACTCCATAACTCTGCCAAAGAAAGAATGTCCGACATGCGCGTAGGCCTATGCGCTCCCAGCAGGATGGTGGCAGCACGAGGATGAGGACAAGCGCGCAGGCTCAAAGGTTAAATGATGCTCAGAACTAGACTTTATTTTTGTTGCTATAATTTAGGCCTTGGGCCAGCTAGCTATCAGTTGTTCTTAGAACTAGTCATGATAACCAGTTTCATACTCACGACTGATAGTCCTGGTTTCCTTCGGGCAGGACGTTGCACTGTTAATTTTGTTAATTTTGTGAACTAGGTGACACATGGCAAGGGATGCCTAGCTATCCCGATTTCCTATTCAGGCGGGACAGCTGGCATCACCAACAGCTTCTATATTCTGCTTATGGTAATATAACAGGTTCCATCATTTTACTTAAAAAAAAAAATATGGTGGACTTATCTCATGATAATGAAGGTCTATGGTATAATAACTTGGAAGGATTGTATACAATTTACTAAAGGTATTAACTATACCCCTTATCCCTAACGTTATAAGGGGGGGGTCACTCTAATCTTTTTTAACATAGAATAGGTAAAGTGGCAATCGTGAGGACACAACACATTTAAGGTTGAGACAGTCTGAGGTTTATGAAACTTTAACACTTGTATTAAAAGGTGGATGGAAGTTGTTAATGTCACTCTTATCATGTCCCATCTCTCATTAAGATGCATGTATGAAGCCTTTTGTGGAAGCCCAAACGGGTGCCAAGTTTTATAATCTTGGAATGAGAGTTGACAGGTGATGTTTGAATCATCTTGCTTAGGTTTCGGTCACTTGCATTCATTTTTTGAAAATATTTCTACGGGTGATTGGGATTTCTATCTATGGTTTTAGTTCTCTGTTTGATCTTCTTCCAAAATATACTAGCGAATCTCTAAAATCCATTTCCATCGCTCAGGATTCAGTTATGGTCCTTGTATAAGAGTCTAAGCATAACTAGGTAAGTATTCAATGCCTATTTCCCCAAAGGAAGTCTTGTACAAGTGTCAGACTCTAGGTAGTTATGTGTTTTTGTTGGTTCCTGTGTGCATTTACTGAGTTCTTGATTCTTGTTTATGGCTTAAAGTCGTCATCTTTGTGAATACCATTCTCTGTGTAAATTTGGTTTAAGCCTATAGAGACACCATTCTTTTAAAATAAATGTTGTTGTCTCTATCAATATTGTTTGCAGTTTATAATTTGTTGAAGCTTGTAGCGACGCAACTCTTACACCAAAAGTAGTTACCTCTGTTGATATTAACCTTGTTTTTTTTTTGTTTGAGTATTTAGTGGTGCAACTCTTTTATCCCAAATGTAGTTTCCTCTATTGATATTTATTCTTGGTTTGTTTTTTGTTTAAGCGTGTAGTGGCACATATTTGTTACACAAAATGATTTTTGTCTTTGTTGACATTATTCGCTATTTACATATTTTAATATACTAGACATTTATGGATACTCTAAACTAATGATGGTTCCCTGTCTTGTGAATGAGGGCACCCATTGAAAGGAGAATATGAAAATCTCAATTGGTCTTTTCATTCCACTACGAGAGTTCGTTGCAGGGTCGAGCTATTTAGGTAATATTTATACCCTCCCTTCATTATTATCTGGTAATATTCTTCAAGGTTTACTTTGATAAAATATTGTTTGTTAATGAAGAGGGATTTCACCATATTATTAAGTTTTTTTATTCCGAGTTACCCCTTTTCTAATACTCCTAAGTTCCCCTCACATTGACCGTTTCTTTTTTGAACAGATAAAGAAATATCCTACTTGATACTACTCAAATTTTCATATTTGAAACTTGTGGATATGTGAGGGATATGGTTGCTCGACTAAAGGGAATTTACCCATGAAAGATACTTCAGTTTCCATTTGTACCTTAACTATGGATGAGGAAGGATATTATGGTCTCTTCTCCTAAAATAGTTTGGAAAGATTTTATGTGTATGGGGTTCTGTTCCTTTTTATTTTTGTTGGACATTGAAATATCACAAAGTTTTTTTCTTGTATATAGATGCGGGGTTTTTACTCACGAAAATCTCACAGAGTCCATCGAATAATTATACTTTGTTAACTTATTTTATAAATAATTTTTGGTTTCCTTTTTTCAATGGTGTTCTAAATGACTCTGGTCTCTTTTTTCATTAAATAAGGTTACATAAACTGCATATTTTGTTTCTATTGCTTAACATTTTTGTTAGTCTTTTCAATGAACAATACTCCTACCCTTCAATTTCTTTTTAAAGATTTAAGCATGGTAAGAGCATTATCGTTCAACAATTTAGCCTATCAATTGCATGCATATATATATACATAGATAGATAGATAGATAGATAGATATTAATTCCTCTCTGCGTATTCTAGAGTCCTATTGCGATAATGGTTTTACCATTCTTGCAGATAACTAGTTAAGTTATAAACATAAATTCCTCCATGTTCTTCGATTTTCTATAGTAGATATGAATAAAATCATCTTCATCATCTTCCATGATTCTGTTTAAAATTTTGTACCAGTTATAAGTACAAAATTGTTGTCGCATGTTCTACGATTTTGTTTGACTCTTGATAACGGTTTTGAACAAATCGTTTACCTATAACAATTGCACAATAGAATGATGAAAACAACAATATATTATATATAAATTTCCATTTTATCAACAAAAAAATAGAAATAGAATATTCACAATTTATATCTATGTATTGAATTAATCAAATAAACTTAATGTATCATATTGAAGAAACAATATTTCAATTTAGAACATAGTGGAAGAAATAAAAATAATTAAAACCTGTAACTGATATTTCCTTAGGGAAAACATGTGTAAAGTGGTTTGTTCCTGCCAACCTTAGATCAAAGTTTCCACACATGCCTACTCTGTCACCCCCGAACTAAATCTTGATACAAAACCAACCAAGTGTCTTCCTAGAGAGTATAGGTTGCAAAGTATAGGGTTCCAAGCTTTATGTGAAGAATTTCTATGTGATTTCAATATCACTCAGATTTTTCATCTGATCCAGAATGGCATCTGATTCTCTTATTTTTCCCTCTTTTTAATATTTTCCTAGGTCTTTGAAACTTGTTCAAGCCTCATACTCATTGAACACTTGTCAAATTGACTTTTTTTCATTGACCACCTGCCAATCTGATTATTACATATGTTCCTAAAAACTTGAGATCTTGTCCCACTTTGTTTGAGTTCCCTTAAACAATCTTCGCCACTTGTCCCCCTTCTACTATCACTTGGTGGTTCTCTTTGGATCCATGGATTTTCTATTCTAATAGTCCCACCTTATATGTTCTTCCTGTTTCTTTTTTATTGATAAAATAGTAAAAATCAAAACAAAAATTTTACATTAGATCACTAGGATCAATAACATGTTGTTTAAAAAGAATGAAAATAAAATAATAAGTTTAATATTCAAAATTCCGGGGTATCAAAATTATGATAGATAAAGATGCATAGAACTGGGAAAAGGGGAATGATCAATCTAGAGAATAAAAGAGTGAGGATTTGATGATGCTATAAATTGAACGAATATAATCACACTTTTCATTGTTCTTATCCCAATTTTATATTTTGTGTTGTTGACAAGGTTCATTTTTTCCAAATTCCTATCTAAACTTATTCAATAACATGCAAGTTAGAAAATTTCACCAAACTTAATAGAGTTTTTAATCCCAAACATAATCATTAAATATTGTTTGTGAAACAAACAAAAAATTTGCATTATCTTAATGATGAGCTCGACCAAACTTGTAAGAGATTAGTGGAATTCTAAGAGATTTACATTTAATTATTAATTATATATTTTATTTCCATTATATTGTATTAGTGGTGATGCCATGAAATATACACTAAGTGGTTGAGATGCTTGCTAATGTGCTGAAATAATAACCATATTAGATACCAAATTCATAACCATGTCATGAATTTCAACACCAAAACACATAGCATTATGAATCAATATGTTAGATACTATTAGAGAGATAGAATATGTGAACATGAAAAATGAGATATGACATAATTTTCTTGGGTTCACTAATTGTCTGTCATTTTCCCTTCAAAATTGACATTGAGAAACTCATTTGTAATTAATCTTACTAATAAACTCCCAATGCCATTACAAATTTTATCCATAACTATTTCTAATTGTTTTGATTTTCAATAGGGCCAAGAGAAGATAAAAATATAACAAAGGAAACAACATAATGGAGAGTGTCAAAGACAATAATAAAGAAAATGGCATTATGTAGAGCGTGGTATTTAAAAACATGAAGCATGTATACTAAATTTTATGCCAATTTCAATATTGGCAAGAATCAACAATGCTCATATGTAACATACAAACCCATGTGGAGAATCACAAAGACAACGTGTCTAATATTCTTTAGCAAGCTTTCATTATGTGACACAAAAAATAATGCATGCGCCAACACAGTGGTAAGATACTTATCTAGGTGTGAACTATGTGATGGATTTAATGTTATGGAAGGGTACACCCTAACAGGGCATATATAAGAGTCAACCATAATAGAGGGGATTTTAGTCTTTAGATGTCAAAGACAAGTATTATGCAATGAACCAATTCCCATTGAGCAAAAAAACATTGGAATTGAGGACATTGATGGGTTATTGAAAATTTGTCCCTCCTTTTGTCATTTTATGATATTTTTAAATCTTCATAAATGACCATTGATTTTAAAATTTTACATTTTATTTGAAGGCCGCTTTTTGAATTAACCTTTTATGATGGGTTTGAATCAATTTAATTTTGATCACTAAATGGGACAATAATTGTGCATTCATTACGAAACCAATTAATATTGAAGGTTTCAAAATGCACCATCAATGGGTATGCAAATTGGCATGTGTGGGTTTGGTCTCATTAGATTAAGTGATTGAATCATGAGGGTTCTCAATTTTTTCCTCAAAATGGAGATGTTGAATCTTTTTGGGCCCCTCCTTAAACTTGATAACTTGATACATTGAACGTTATGTAAATATTTGGGTTGCAATATTTTCAACAATATTAAATATATTATTCATGTAGAAACCACAACTTGGATATTAAAAAAAATCAAAATGCAAATAATAAATTTTTAAATATGTGTTTTTTTTTTTTTTTAATTTTGATTTTTAATTCATTTGCATTGTTAAATTAAGAGAGTAAGTTTCTCATTAAGAATTTCAGTACATACTTTGTGACTTTAACATTAAATGTATCTATATGTTATTTCCTTTCAATTTTATGATAGTCAATATGTATTATTTGTGGAAAAGAAAATAGACTATCTCATGGTTGTTGCACATTTTGCAATGTTTGAGTAAAATAAACAAACCATCAATCAATTCACAAACAATATTTTCATTAACAATGAAATTCGAGAAAAACCTCAATCTAACACTCATGTAACACTTTTGCAGTTAACTTATGGTTGAAAAAGCCAAAAATTAAAACCTTCTAATGCCTATCCAAATACCATCTCTTAAATTTTGAAGAAGTTATTTGAATATTTTTGTGAACTTTTTTTTTTGTAATTGAGTTGAGATTCTATATTACTGAGAAAAATATGGTACAAAAAGGAAAATAGGGGTATCCCCTGATCTACCAAAAAGGAAACCAGATCATGGATCCCAAAGTTGCGTTGTCTACATAAGAAAGATGAGGGTTGGGCCCCCACACGGGGAAACCGACCCAGTCTCTGAAAAATCGTTTGAAAAAACTATACCATAAGATATACATAAAAACCAAGAAAATATAACAGGGGTTGCTCGTACACTGATAAACAAAATGACCATGGGTTGAGGCTATGCTAGTCCAAGAGGATTGGATGGGTTTCATCTCCTTCCTTTCTTGCCTCATTCTCCTTTTTCTTCTCCACCATGTGCATCTTTCTGATGCAGGTTGGTGTTCCTCATCGGTCTACTGGAGTGATGTCCATGTGGTGGACATAACGAAGGTAGAGGTGTAATTGTCCAACCATTCCTCTGGTCCTCTGCTATTCTTCTTGCGTTGGCCTCCAAGTTGCTGAGGCAGATCATAATTTATGTTAGCTCCTTCTTGTGGCCACGGTTTTCCACCCTGCTGGTCTCTTTCTTGTCAGCTCTCAACTTACTTATCAGCATTTTTGTGCGTAAAGCTTCCTCCATCGTTTTGTGGTAGAGGGTTGTCCTGGGCTGTGTGGCCCCTGGGTCCCTTATCCCGTCCACTTCTTGGATGAGTTCCACCCAATATTTTCCCTGGTGCTTGGTGTTGACTTATCGCTCCCACCTGTCGATCACCATTTTCCCCTTTGGATCGACCTAACCAAGAAAGGTGCCTTTGACATTTCTGGCCGCCTACTCCATCCTAGTGATATTTTAGGTTCTTTTTGGAATTTTCTCCCCCCTGGGGGGGCCTCTTACTCTGGGTATTATTCATTCTTACCATCATTGTTTGAGTGTAGTGGCTTCTGTCTTGACTTCATCCTCATCTTCTATTCTCCCCTTCATGGTATCTGTAATTACTGCTCGCTGGTATGTAGATATCCCTGATGCTTCTTATTTTAAGGGGTTTCCCCAGATGTGATCTTATCCTGCTAATCATGGGTCTCCCATAAAGGCGTACCTTTTGGTCTTTTTTCACTCTTTCAGAGTGTGTGCATTTGGGAACCCTACCTTCATCCCTATGCCAATCCTTTTCCTTGCACATTGTACGCCAATCATTTCCTCCCACTGTATCTATGCATTGATGAGGTGTACCCATTCCTGCCCATGGGCTATCCTTTTGATCTTTGTCCTTTGTCGTTTGTGGATTAACCTTTCTTCTCTCCCATGAACAACCCCTGTACTTCATTCTATTGACAGGGTCGTGGTGTCATACCTCCTCTTGTAGTGTGACTGTGACCTGCATTGTAACTTGTGTTTAAATGGTGGCCTATCGAATTCTACCTAGATCTTACTTTCCCTTCAATTAATTTTGTGCCTTCATCCTCGATGTGGTCATCCGTACTTTGGTTGTTGCCATAGTCCTCTCCCGCTAGTTGGATACAATCTGTCTGAATCTATCCATTTAGGATGCTACCCCACGTGGAATCAAGTTTTGATCCTTCCTTGTCGACCCCTTCGTTAGAGATTCTATTCGCTAGTCCATTTGATGACCTCCAGACCTAGCGCAACTCCACTATGATCCCCATTTGCAAATGCTCCTAAATTTTTTGTAGGGAGAAAGCCAAGTGCCACTGCCTCTAGATATTTCCCACTCTAGTGTTGTTTTGGAGTTTCATTACTATGTTGATGAGCAGCATGGAATCTCCTTCCACCATGACGTTGGTCATCCCTTCCCGGTGTAGTATCTCAAGGCTGGTCTCCAGGCCTCCAAATTCCATAGCGTTGTTGGTTGAGTTCCCAAGACTCCTAGTGTACAACCAGATAATTTTTCCTTGACTGGCCCTGATTACTCCCCTTGTACCTATCTGTTCTAGGTTACCTTTCGACACCCTGTCATAATTTAGCTTGAGGGATCCCTCTGGTGGAGGTTTCCAGTTGTGCTCACTTACTTGTAGTTGCGACAATTGTCTTACCTAATTGGGGTTGTGTCCTTCTTTCAGTTGAAAAGCCTCTAGAATTCTGAGATCTCGGTCCGTGAGTTGCGCTCCTCCTATGTGGAAGTTGTGGCTCTGTATCGTTTCTCTTGTCATGCATATTATTGTTTCCTTGATCTTTCCTGTCATCCATATTTGGTTCTTGAAGATGTGTCGGTTCCATTCCTTCCATATTTCCCAAATGATCATGCTGAGAATGAGGGTCCAACAGATATTAACCTCTTTGTTTTCATTGTATTTTTCCTTCCATTTGTTTATAGTTGCAGAAATATTACCTCTGATCCTATTAGACTGTCGGAAGATGATTGTCGCCTAGTCCTAGACTTCTATTGTGTAGGGGCATTCATCCAAGATATGGTTCATTGTTTCCTCCTTTTCTTCACATAGTTCACATCTTGAAGGGCCTAGGAAACCTCTCTTCTTTAGGTTTTTCCAAGTTAGGATTCGATTGTGTAGTATTAGCCACTGGAATATTTTTATTTTTGGCCAATGGGGGCTGTTCCAAAGCTTGTCCCATTGGTGCGTCAATTCTTCTTGGTCCTGGTCCGCTATATAGTGGCGTACTTATTTACGATTGAATTTCCTGTCGGCTTTGTGCCCCCATATCAGCTGGTCATTTTCGTCCATGACTGCAATTTTTCGTCTCTCCAATTCCTCCTCCACCTCTTTTATTGTTGTTGCGGTCTAGTCTCTAGTCTGTGGGGTGCGAGTGTTCTAGATTCTCCATTTGTTGTGATCATTTTCTTGTTTCCAGTAATGGGAAACTCGGGTTTTTCCTTGAACCATCGTCTCATGTTGGAGTTCCTCCCAGCCCAGTTTTTCCATTCTAGGTTCCTGTTGCCAGGCATCCTCCCAGAGTCGGGCGATTATGCCATTCCTTATTTTCCAAAATCTGTGTTTTTGGATCCAGGTCTTGTTGCAATAAGCTAGGTTCCATATGGTGGAGCCTTCCCTGGTGCCTCTGAAGCGGATTTTGTCCTGGTCGCAAATGTCCAGGGCATACTTTGCCTTCCACCGGTTGACCCATGGCATGGTATTTTCTTTGATCCAGTGCCACCAAAGTTTCTCCCCATAGGCATCATTGGTCACTTACGAGTCGTGTAACCCTAGGCCTCCTTTACTTTTTGGTTTACAAACCTTCTCCCAAGCCACCAGTGCCCATTTTTTCCTTGTTTTTGCTCCTTGGCATAGGAAGTCCCTTTGTATGGTTCTTATTTTTTGTAGAATCCCCTTGGGGGTTGGGAAAACTGACATCATAAAGGTTGCGGTAACTTACAAAACTGACTTGGTTAGGATAAGTCTTTCGGCTAGGTTGAGAGATCTGTACGTCCAATTTTTTACTCGGTCTTGTAGCTTGTTGACTATTCCTTCCTAAGCTAACAACTTGTAAGATTTTTCTATCAGGAAGATGCCCAAGTACTTGGTTGGGAGGTCTTTGCATTCAAAGCCCAATATGTTATCCAAATTCATTTGGAAATCAAGGTTGGTATTAAAAAAGAAGATCATAGATTTGTACCGGTTTATCTCTACCCCCAAGGCTTCCCCAAACTCATTTAAGATTTGTTTGTAGGCTTTCACTTCCATGACCATGGGCATGCCATGAATTAATGTATCATCCACGAACTATTGGTGTGTAGAAGGGTTTGATAACTTTTATTTCAACTATTGCGATTGCGCTTCTTATGCTTAGGATACCTTCCATCATTAGGATGAATAGAAAGGGGGATAGCGGGTCTCCCTATTTGATGCCTCTCGTGGGCCAGTAAGGTTTGGTAGGGGCTCCATTTACTAGTAGCGAGAATCTTGTTGTGGTTACTAGTTTGACTATCCACCTAATCGAGTGTTGGGTAAAGCCGAAGGCTTCCAGGGTCCTGACCATATAGTGCCACTTGATTTTTTCATAAGATTTTTCTAGGTCCAGTTGTATTATCATTCCCCCTCTTTTCTGAAGCTTCAAGGTGTGGATAAGTTCATGGGAATGGATAATATTGTCCATTATTTTCCTTCCTTCCATGAAGCCTACATGTTCTTGTGAGACCGATGTGGGTAGGAGTGGTTTCAATCTATTTTCTATAACCTTGGAAATTATATTATACACCACATTGCACAGTGCTATATGTCTATAATGATAGGGGGTTTTGGCTTCATTTTCTTTCGGGATAAGTGTAATCATTATAGCATTTAGTGATTTTAAAATGGAGGCTGGCCTTCTAGAGTCTTCCACTACCCTATAAACATCATGATTGATGACTTCCCATCAAGCTTTGAAGAACTCCACTTTGAAACCATTTGGGCCTAGGGATTTTCCATTGGGCATTTAATGGAGTGCTTGGTCTATTTCCTCCTCTGCAATGGGCTTGTTCAGGTTGTTATTTTGTTCTTTTGTTACCAAGTGAGGGATATGCTGGATTATCTTTTGTATGTCCTCTTCTCTATCTTGTTTAGGTTACTGGGCTATCCCGTGGAAGTGGTTTACCAGAGTTGTTTCGATGTCCTTATGTGACTCTCTTTCTATGCCATCCCGGTCCCTAATCTTCAGGATTTTGTTATGGGCTTTTCTGGACATGGTTGTTCTATGAAAAAACTTGGTGTTTTGTTCTCCTTCCTTTAGCCATCTGATCTGGGACTTTTGTCGCCAGAGAGTTTCTTCTTGTTGGCACTGCTCATCCCATTCCTGGGTCATCTGGATCTCCTCCTTTTCGGCTCCTCATTGTAGCCCTCTGAAATGCAGGTTTGCTAGAGATTTTTAATTTTTTCTTCAATGTTGTTCTTCTCTTGGTTTATATTCCCAAAAATGTCCTTGTTCCAATCCTTGAGCCTATATTTGATATGTTTTAGTTTCTTATAGAGTTTGAACATTCTTGTCCCTTGCTCTGGTTTCTCCTCATGCCACCATTGTTTGATTCTTTCCTTGAAAGTCGGGTGCTCAATCCATAATTTCTCAGATCTGAAAGGTCAATTCTTTGGTGTGGCCTGGAAGTGTTCTTCCAGTTGCACTGGCCAGTGATCAGATTCCCCCCATGGAAGGATGTTGCAGTCTAAGGTTATCCCCTGCATAATGATTAACTCTGACACTAGGAATTTATCGAGTCTTGTTGCTACCTGATTCTAGCTCATTCACTTATTGTTCCAGGTGAACTGAACATTATTGCTTTTCAGATCTACCATCTACGTTGTGTCTATGAATTTTGAGAACTCCTCCGCATCTCTATCCAATCTTCTTGTACCTTCTTTTTTCTCTGCAAGTAACATGATGATGTTGAAATCCCCGACTAGGATCCAATGGAGTTTGTTGGCTTGGTTTTTAATATCTTCTAGGTCTCTTATCATTCCTCTCCTATCCTTTGACACCTGGGCTCCATACACATTAGTGCATAAAATGACCTCTGTGTTCCCAATAAGTTGCATGTGGACCGTAAGGGTATGCCTTGTCACTTCGGTTGCTATTAGGTTTAGTACCTCTGGGTTCCACAGGGTGAGGATACCTCCTTCCATTTGGTGGCCTCCAATATCCACCATATTGTACTTGCGCCATTGTTGTTGACTGATTGTTTCCATTCTTTCTGTGTTACACTTGGTCTCTTGAATAAAACAAAGATTTGATTGTTCATGTTTTAGTCCATTCCTAAGGATTCATTGCTTTCTTGGGTTATTTAGGCCTCTTATATTACAAGTTATAACTTTCATTTAAACATGTGGGGGGGAGTTGGGGAAGAGTTTTTTTATCTAACCCAAGTTTATCAATAGTGCTCCAAGATCCTACAGGGCTACACTATTTGATTTTCTGCCTTTTTTCCTTTGCGTCTGCTTGGGTGAGAGTTGTGGTTGTCCCTCACTGGATTTGACTCCTAGGTGTCCAATCTCCCTGTTTGTATTCTTTGGGCCTCTAGCTTTGGATTCCTCCCTTAGGAGGAACAAGTACTAGATGCAGTCAAGTTTCTTTGTTGGTACATTGTCTACTCCCTGTATTTTCCATTGCTCTAGTATGTTCATGAGATCTATCCCTTCCCTTTCCACAAGGTCTCTGAGTTTTGGATATTCTGTTCCTACTTCGCTTGGTTTCATTTTCACCTCTCCCTCTGCTTCTTGCATGGGGGTGTTGTTGTCTCTGATTTCTCCTTCCATCGAAGTTGCACAGCTTCCCTGTTATTTCTGATTATTTGGTCAGTTGGTGGGTTCGTTTGGTGTTTATTCTCTAACTTCATCACCTTTTTCCCTATCCTTATTGGCTTCCCCCCCTTGATTGGTTTTATCCCATTCTTCTTGGTTATTTCCTTCTTGGGCTTTTCTCTACTTTTTGTTGGATCTACTTTTGGGGTTTGGTTTAACAAACCCATCCTCATCCTGTTGTGGTTTGGGGTTTTCTATTTCTTGTTTTTTATTACGAGGTCATTCCCTGATCAAGTGACCATGTTCATGGCACCTTCTACATAGGAAGGGGATATGTTCATAATTTATGTTTTGGATCCATTCCTCATCCATGGATTCGAGGCTTATGGATTTTGGGAGTGCTCCCGACACATCCATATCTATACATATTCTTGTGTAAGATGTGTATCTCCCTTTCAAGGTGGCTTCTGTGGTATTTATATATTTCCCTAGTTTATTCCCTATTGCTTCAAAAGTAGAGGGTAACCAGTAATCTAAAGGTAGGGAATAGAGTCTCAGCTAGACCGGTACCTTTTTGAAGGTCTCTTTTTATGGGGAGAAATTCTCCTTCCATGGTTGCATGTATAGTCCTGTTGATGCATGGAAGTATGGACCTCCTTCAAATACTCTATCTTTTTCTTCCAGGTTTATGAAGATTGTTGTGAAGAAACCTTTTGAGCCCAGATGGAGCTCCATTTCCCCATTCGACTTCTAGTGATATTTGCTCCAGTTGCGCATCGGTATTTCGATGGGCCACAAGCCCATAAATTTGCATATTAGCATATGTGACTTGATCTGATCCCTATACATTTGCATCTATGGATCTCCAGTATCACCTTGGGTATCAGTGATGATTTGTATTTGCACGGGCTGTGCCCTTCTACCCGATTGGTCTTCGCTGTGTCTTGTGTCTCGTTCTGGATTTCTCTGGCTTCCTCTTCCATGAATTTACTTTTTCCCTGGTTCCTTTCCGAACCTTTTCTTGGGTCAGATACCAAGGTGCCTGTCATTGGTGCCTTAAAAAATTCACCCCTTGGCCCTTTCCATTTTTCTTCCACTACATGTTTGTATGAGGGGGATCCCTTACCCCCCCCTCTGTTGCTCATGTTGTCCTATGCTATGGTCACGACTGTCAAAAACCCTAGCTTGCGGTTTCTCCAAAAAATTCAGTGTCAATCTTCATCAATTCAATTACCTTTTTGTGAACTTATCAAACCTATTTCCCTACAAAACATTGCAGTGACATTTTCACATTCCCTCATCAAAATAGGAATTCATCAATATACTATACATATTCCCTATCCCATAGATGGAAACATTAACTTTTAGGTGTAAGAAAATATGAAAGATAGATACTTTCCTATTGTGTCAATAGACTGTTGGAGATACCTTCTTACTTTACTTTCCATGACATTATAAAATTTCATATAGGAAATATGTACTATTTCCAATCACATGACAGAAAAAGCTACAAACAATTGTAGTATTGTAGGTAGATGCCACTCTCTCGATTATGTCGTTCAATTTACATCCTTTGACAAATTCAAGAATAATACATATTTACTTTTAATTTCCAAAATCTATTTCATATCCAAGACAATTATATTTAATAATTTTATCTACTTCCAAAATATAATGAAACCTCTATAAGCTTTTAAACAAATTTGTTAAGATTGAAATCTGGTCACAAATTCAACTCGGGAAAGTTCATTCTCAACATTTGAGAGTCGAAAGAAAGCATATGATATATCATTACAAATATATTGAGAAAAAATACTTCATCATCACTGGACCTAATTTTCTCTATAGGTATGATTCAATATAGAATCTAAGTAGTGAAGTTACAACTATGACATTTCACTCCCTAGGAGACATGCAATTAATAACCTTTGTAGAATAGGCATTCATACCAAAAATTGGGAAAATGAGGACATATTGGAAATATTATGCCAATCAACTTTTGTATTTTCTAAAATTTAATAGAATTAATTTTATAATATATACAAGAGATGGTTCGCATTAAGCCTAACTAGTGACCAGTGAAACTAACCAATGTTGACTTTTTTGCAAACTATGCTTACATCTCCTTAAATCTAACCTGATCAAATTGGAAATATACTTTGTTATTATGGGAGGGTTTAAAAAATCCAACTAAGCTTGGTATGGCCTCCCTAAAGGACAAAACATTGGGTTCTTGAAACAAGACAAACAAAGCCAAATTGAATCCAACTATAAGTGGAAAAGATCCTATTTGTCATTGTGTTCTTAATGGTTTTCATGAATTATATGAAATATTATACCAAGCATTATAGGTTTCAGCCATTGGATTTTCTGAAAAGTGAATAGAAATTATTTTATAATCTAATAAAGAGATGGGACAATAGAGCGTAATTAGTGACTATTGGAAGGGCCAACTTTGAATTTTTTGCAAAATATGTTTGTATCTCACAAAGTATTTCCTAATCATTATGTAAATATAATTTTATGATATGGTATGGTTTAAAAAATAAAAATCAAGTATGGATGGTCTCCCGAAAGGCCAAAAGATTGGGTGCCCCAAATAATCCAAACAAGGTTAGACTAATCCAATTACGTGTTGAGAATATTTTGTTGGGAACTATAGCATTAATGTATGCCACAAGTAATATGTGACATCCCCAAAAATAAAATAATTTTGAGATTTAAATTTGTTGGAAAATTATTTCCGTTTTTAGTAAATTTGAATTTGGAGAATTTTTTCCATTTATGGCAACTCTGAATTTTGAATTTGATATTTGTAATTAATTATTGTGACTGTTGGGAAGAGATCTATTTGGACTCAACTAACTATTTGACTATGACACTTGTATAACAATAGAATAATTATATTAATTGCAGGAGGACAAATGGAACAACCATGTTAAAATCAACTGACCATGACTCCATGAGTGGGGAACATGTTGGAACTGGCTCTGGGATGATTATTGCAAGTGGGAAATCATATATTTGGCCATTAGAAGCCCCTGAAAATCAGGGATTTAGAAAGCTACGAAAATCCCCAAAGGAGGGAAAAAGACCTAGGCAAATAAAGATGGTTAAATAGCATATGCGAGGAGGCAGGATGCTAGCAAGTATGCTGGGAAAGGATTGCGACTCCTCTTGCTATTATGATCATTGACGATCAAGTGTGAGGCAAGGGGATAACTGTTGAAAAATCTGGAATATTGCTGAGGAGTCTCCAAGTTCTCCATCATGGATTCATGGTCAGGCTAGGGGGTGAATCAAACAAGTAGTTGTGGCTGCCCTATTCTACGGTTGGGAGGAACATGGTTGTTCCCTTTGTTTTTCCATGGATTGGATTCAGATATGTTAATCTATCCCTCTCTATTATGAATGAATATGTTTGATTGATGCCCTGTATCCATTGAATGATTCTATCTAATTTACGTTACTGTAAATATTCTCTGAATGATCATATCTATTCATTGTATGGAAACCTATATGTATATATAGTTATAATTCATCTACTGGAATGTTTACATCTGACTACTAATATATATATATTTTTTGGTTGTGGAATATGAAATCCTTTTGTAGACATAATCTATCCGTTGTGGTATTAAAATTTCGTTCATACTCAAAAATACTGGAGTGGTCCCTCCCGAAATCTGGAAGTACTAGGCAAATTTATTTTTACACAAATTGAATTTAAGAGAACCGATCCATCCACAGGTTAGATTTAATCTGAAGTCAAAATGATAGGATACTTTGTATACTTGAAGAAGACCAAATGCATAAATCTAGGTTTACTTCTGTGACTGAAGGATTAAACAGACCTAATCTGAGAAAATCAGGATTGAGTAAATTTGTGTCGAAGGGAAACGGGTAGATACATCGCTAGAATTAAATTTCCGAACAATCTTGACCCTTAAAGAGACTTCCCATTTCTTACATTTAAAAAATTGAAGAGAAATATGAAATAGCAAGAACCTTATGGATCACATGGACACTCATAATTTTTTATCTTTATATACGTCTTTCTCTGCTTGTATGAATTTTTTCGCATGCAAACAAAAATACTAGATGTGTTTAGACTGACAAAATTTGGAAGGTTAAAGAGATCTCGAAACCCCTTTGATTTATCAGATGTTGAACAATCTTGAGAATTGATGCCTACCAGAATTTGTTATGCTTTCCATGTTTTGTTTAAAAACAGTTTACCCTTCTCATAGTTAAAGTCTTGACGAATTTAGAGAGATTGCGAAACCCCGAAGTGCTAGTCCAACTTCCCCTTTTTTTTCATTTCGGGAGTTGTTGCAGGTAAGGTTTGGGGCATTTGAATTCACAAAACTCCCAACCCTGAAACCCCAAAATGTGGGTCCCACTTTTCCTTTTCACATTTCAGGAGCTATTGTAGGTAGGATTTGTGGAATTTGAATTCATGAAACTCCAAACCCCGAAACCCCGAAATGTGGATCCCACTTTTGCTTTTCACATTTCAGAAGTTTGTTTATGCTGATGATGCTTAAACATCGGAACTCGCGAATTTCCGAACCCCGAAACCTCGAAATGCGGGTCCCACCATTTCTTTTTTCGCTTTTCGGAAGTTTGTATGTGTTGTGGTTTGGGCACTAGAGCTCATGAAGTTTTGAACTCCGAAACCCTGATGTGTGGGTCCCACTTTCCTTTTTCACTTATTGTTGTAGGTTAGTGTTTGGCACTTCCAAACATGAAATCTCGAACCCTGAAACCCCGACATGCTATATTTTCGCGATTCAGGTGTTCTTGGGTGTTGATGATTGTTTGGTTTTTTGAAAAATATGGGGTCCGAAATGGGATGTTCCTCTGGTGGGCCCCTCCTCCAATGTGGAAACTCTGAATTTGAAAAAATTCGAAGAATGATATCAACGGCTACTGCTGTTTCTCATCCAACGATTGTTACCCTCCTGAGCTTGTGAACAATCAACCTTAACGTCCAAGTAGAACTATAAGATCCAATGGTTCACGGGATTTTCGATACTTTTTTCGATGAAAATTCCACTGTCCGTTACTCTATAGTTATCTGATAGTTACCCTCCTAATTTTTGAAATGACCAGTCTTAACTTCCGCACAGATCTATGAGATCTAACGGTTCACGGATTTTTGATATTTTTCTGATGGGATTTCCACCGTTCGTTCCTCTTTAGTTATCTGATAGTTACCCTCCTGAGTTTTTGATCGATTTTCCTTAACTTTCGAATAGATCTATGAGATCTAACGGTCTACTGTATTTCAGTCTTTTTCTCGACGAATTTTCACTATTCGTTCTTCTAAGGATATATGATCAGGAGGATTTGACATTTTTCCACCAGATCTCGACCCCTGTGAGACGATTTCGCTCTCTGCCTCACTTTGAACACTTCACGATGATATCCTCTTACCTCTCTGAATAACAGAGGCTCCTTCAAGCTAAGTTCGTATCGCCCTCTTACTTTGAGTATGATGGAATGGTGCAGGGAATAAAGGAAATAACAGAATCATGGAGGGAGTTTTACCCACAGAAGCTTTATGTTCAAATCATATTAGATGGGTGTAATAATATCCTTACGGTCAAAATTGAATCATTCATCCTCTTACATTATAAGCTTAAATGAAATTGATTTATGCCATGGAAAGAATTTTTTTTTTCATTTGGTAAATTTGAGGTTCATTACATATGGTATCAGAGAAAAAGTTACAACATTGGGCGTGTACAGGGCCACTTTAGTTGCTTAGTATATATATTACAATTTATGAAAAAACTAATAAATCTTGTGATTACAAACATAAATCTTTTATGTTTTGTGTTGAATCATGGCAACTCAAGAAGGTGCAGAAATCAGAATGGAAGAGAATCTGCAGCAAGGAACTCCTGGAGATCCAAGATAGAACAGTGATGGAATATCACCCAAGGAGGTGTTAGAAATAATGAGAAATGATGCAGGAGCATCGCCAACATCAAGCGAGCCAGTGCGGAGACACCAGACAGCTAGACAAGCCCAGCTCAAATTTTGAACTTCTCTTGGATTTGATGGGCCGAACATAAATGTGGAAATTTAATGAAGGTTCACTTGTATAATGTAATGGACCTTGAGAGATTCGCTCTCGTCCTTAGTATATGGAGGCATTTATGAAATTGAATGTAGGTAGATAGAATTAAATGAGTAGATTAGACAGTTTTAGAAGAAAGAGGGAAAGGGGATATAGACACCCTCACTTGTATTATTGTAACATGAGAGAGATACAGAGAAGGAGGATCAAGAGCATGCAGAGAGTTGTGTAAGAACACCCATGTATAGATATTTGAATTTATAAAAAGAGCTTGATTCGAATTCATGGCATCGTGTTTGTTCTCTGTGCATGTATGTTGAATGATATGCTCATGAATGTTTGCTTCCTGTTATACATTTTCTTTATATGTTGTGTATATGATTTCATGTTTTGAGTTTGAAGTCTGAAAGGAAGTAGGAATGAGTTTCAATTGTTTCTCTATCTGATCAAGATTTCCTGCAAGGAGTGCAGTTGAATTTTCCACAAGGAGTGCGTTGACAAAGGACTCAGATAGTTTAGCTTTTGTTCTCATTCACTCAGAAGTGCAGTTAGGCATAGGAGCTGTGCAAGGAGTGCGTAGGCCAAGAAAAGTCTCAGAGTTGTGAACCTGAGCGAGGTGTTGAGAGACTGTTGCTGCAAGTGTGTGCAGGGTCGAAGGAAATTCAGCACTTGGGAGTGTCTAAAGGTTGCCGCAAGGAGTGCACGCAAGAGTCTTCTCTAAGACTCAGAGTTATAAGGAAGCTCAGGAAGGATAAAGCCTTATAACCACTAAAAGGGTTGCACAGAGGTTGTACCTGGAAGATTCAAGAAGGCATCGTAAGTTTGCGACCGCAGGCAGAGAAATTTGTGGGGGAACACTTAGTTCATTCGCAGGAAATCGTCAAGGAGGAACGGATGGTAAGAATCCTCTGAGGAGATTTCACGACATCCCGTGAGCCATTAGATCTCATAGAAGAGCAGGAGAGATACCGTGAGTATTCCAAAAGTTTCTAAGCTCAGGAGGAGTAGGACCGTAGATCCAAGCCACAAGGGTCGTTGGATTCACAAGTGAATCCATATTTTGGGAATTCATGGGTGGAAGTCCCATAAACTTTGCAACGGGAATCGAAATATCATGAAATGCAAAGTCCCGAAGGCCAAAAGGATTGTGTGGGGCCAGGGCAGTCAGTGAGGAGGATAGGTTGCATATTTTCGTCACGGAGTCAAAGTCTGTTGATCATTTTGGGATTTTTTAAAGTGAAGTTTCGAACCCTTTGCATTAGGATTCGCGATATTGTGAAGTCCGAAGTCCCGATGGAGGAAAAGGGGCGTTGAAAAGTCAAAGGTGTGAGCGTATCGGAGTTTCAAGACATCGGGTTTTGGGAGTTGAAGAGACAATTCATTCGACATTGCGATTACCGAAATCACGATAAGGAGAAATCTGATCAAGATAAATAGGGTCAGTGTTGATTGATTCTCGGGTTTCGGAAATTAGAACACAAGGCACTTAACCATTTGATCTGTGAATATGCGAGGCGCGATCTCCTGAAATACGAAGGGGATTTCTTAAAGTTGATTGTGGGTATAGATTTCCTAAGAGAGAAATAGAAGAACCATTTTAGAGTTCTTTGGGCCGAGAAGAGAAGAAGATCCTGAGGACGTGGACCTTCCGACCCGCGGGTTGAGGGAGGGCTGCGTCAGGTTTGGTATCAGAGCAAAGAAATATTCTTTGCTTTCTGTAGTAGAGAAGAGGAGGATTCATCATGCTTCCAAGAAGAAGGGACAGGCAATCACCCGATTCACAAGAGGAGGGAAATCTCGAGAAGAAGGGGTAGGCAGATGCAGAATCCAGAAATGGAGAGAGAGATGTGTGATCTACAAGCTAGACTCGAAGACATGGAAACAACACAAAGGTGTACAGTCAGTGCTGGGGATCTTAGTGATTCCGAAAGTGAAATTGAAGCTAAACATGAAGAGGAAGTTGCAGCCAAATATGCTGCAAATGAACGCTTGATTAGAGCTATTGCAAAGATGGGTGCAAGAGAGAAAATGGACATTCTAGTTTATGAGGGAAACTTGGATGTAGAGGACCTTCTAGACTGGATTAGAGCCCTCAACACATACTTTGACTATGAAGATGTCGAAGAGGACAAGAAGGTCAAGCATGTCGTTACAAGATTGAAGGGACATGCAACATTGTGGTGGGATGAACTACAAGATGACAGACGCTGCAAGGGCAAGCAAAAGATCAAAAGCTGGGACAGAATGATAGCGAACATGAAAGAGAAATTCATCCCCAGGGATTATCAAATTACTTTGTTTTGAAGGATGCAGAACCTGAGATAGAAGATGATGACAGAAATGGAATAATACACTCAAGAATTCTACAAACTGAACATCAGGACAGGTCATCGAGAGAGCGATGATGAAAAGGTTTCCAGATACATGAATGGCATGAGATACGATATCCAGGATGAGATGAGCATGTTGACCATCCAAATGGTGAAATATGCTTATCAATTGGCTCTGAAAGCTGAAGAGAAGATGAGCCGAAGGTAGGGTCAAAGAGGCCAAGGCAGAAGTCAGCCCAGAGGAAAATCAGTTGCCCAGGATAAAAACTAGAAGCCCAAGGAAGACTGGAAGAAACGTCAGACTCGAACTGAGAGAGGTGGAACCTCACAGTGAGGGCAGTATGCTGAACAGAGAGGACAACATACCGAATAGAGAGGAGATTATGCTGATAATAATACTTTTCCTCATACTAGAGGTAGAGGAGGAGGAAGAGGTGGAGTGATTAAGTGCTTCACATGCGGAAAGAATGGGCACAAGTCTTATGAGTGTCCAGACAAAAAGAAAGAAGGAGGAGAAGCTCACATCACCAAAGCACAGAGGCAGGATGTTGAAACAGAATATGTTGAAGGTGGAATATCGTTGATGATGCGAAAATCTCTTTTGACACCAGAGAAGGAGGTGGAGAGTTCAGTCCAAAGGAACAGGCTTTTCCGGACTACTTTCAAAACCAAGGACAGAGTATGCAAGGTCATTGTAGACAGTGGAAGCACTGATAATCTTGTTTCAACCGATATGGTAGAAAAGTTGGAGCTAGAGACGATCGATCATCCGAGCCCATACAGAATTTCTTGGTTACAAAAAGGACATCAGGTAACTGTCACTAAACAATGTTTAGTTGAATTCAAGATAGGAGGATATAANTATTGTTGGGTAGACCATGGCAATATGACAGGAATGTGATTCATGACGGGAGAATGAACACATACACCCTAGAGAAGAATGGGAGAACTCACATGTTGCTTCTAATCAAGGATAAGGAAGTGAAACCTAAAGTAAGCAACACTATACTTCTCATGAGTGGGAAGGAACTTCTTACCAAGGTAAAGAAAAAAGAAGAACCGCAATTTATTGTGGTCAAGAAACCAAGGATTGTTTTGACCAGCACAAGAGTAGATGATTTACCAGAAGAGATTCAGGAACTGCTGGAAGAGTTCACTGATATAGTAGTGGACGAATTACCTCATTCATTGCCACCGATCAGAAGTGTGAGTCATCATATTGATCTCATACCAGGAGACAGTTTACCAAACAAAGTTGCATATAGATTGACGCCGAAAGAGAATGAAGAGGTCAGAAGACAAGTCCAAGATTTGACGGACAAAGGGTTGGTCAGAGAAAGCTTGAGTCCATGTGTTGTTCCAACAGTACTCGGTCCGAAGAAAGACGGAGGCTAGAGGATGTGTACTGACTCAAGGGCAATCAAAAAGATAACCATTAGGTATAGATTTCCATTGCCAAGGATGGATGATCTGATGGATTGCTTGAGTGGAGAAAAATT
>JASDQU010589404.1:0-14791 GCA_032191745.1 Picea mariana | reverse complement strand
AACGAAGGCTGAACATTTAAAACATTTGGCTACAGTGATGAAGAGATTACAGTAGGAGAAGCTGTTGATAAATATGAAGAAATCCTCATTTATGAAGATAGAACTCATTTATCTGGGATTTGTTATTTCTATAGATAAATTAAGGATGGATCTAGATAAGGTAGAGGTGATCAAGAATTGGCCATCACCGAAAAGTATATTTGAGGTGAGAAGTTTTCACGGATTAGCTAGTTTCTACCGAAAATTCATCAGGAATTTCAGTGGACTTAGTGCAGCGATGATGGACACAGTGAAAAAGAGACATAAGTATTTTCACTGGACAGAAGAGGCTGAGAAAATTTTTAATCTGTTGAAACTGAAGATCATGGAACAACCAATTTTGGTGTTGCTGGATTTCTGAAAGACATTTCAGGTGAAATGCGATGCAAGTGGGTTTGCAATAGGGGCAGTCTTGAGTCAGGAAGACAGGGCGATAGCATACTTCAGCAAGAAGATGAATGAAGTGAAAGTGAAATACTCCACATATGATAAGGAGTTCTATGCTATCATTCAGGCATTGAAGAAGTGGAGGCATTACTTAATTCCCAGAGAGTTTGTCTTATACAACGACAATCATGCACTGCAGTTTGTGACTCAACAGGAAAAGTTGAATCAAAGACATGTAAAGTGGGTAGAATATATGCAAAATTTCACTTTTGTGATTAAACATATTTCTAGTACTGCTAACAAAGTGGATGATGCTTCGAGTAGGAAGTGTTTGCTATTGCAAGAGTTCAGAGTCAAAACATTGGGTTTTGATGATCTCAGGGAGATGTACGTAGATGATCCAGATTTTAGGGAGGTGTATGAAGCAGCTGAGAATCTAGTTCTCAGAGATAGAAGCCAATGGGATGAATACATGATCCAGGAAGGATAGTTCTTTAAGGGTAATCAACTTTGTATTCCGAAATGCTCCATGAGGGAGAACTTGTTGAAAGAGAAACATAGTGGAGGATTGGCCGGACACTTCGGTCATGAAAAGACGTTCGCAAAGATGAATGAGTCATACTTTTGGCCAGGAATGCGATCAGAGGTCAAGATATTTTTGGACAGATGCAGGATTTGTCAGCATTCAAAGGGAAGGAGATAGAATGTAGGGTTTTATCAACCATTGCCCATACCTGAGAGGCCGTGGGATGCAATTAGCATGGATTTTATATTGGGGTTGCCAAGAACAAAAAGAGGGTTCAACTCAATATTTGTGGTAGTCGATAGATTTTCCAAGATGGCACACTTTATCCCATGTCAGAAAACCAGCCACGCAACTCACATTGCGAACCTGTTTTTTAAAGAAGTCATTCGACTTCACGACTTACCAAGGAGCATAGTTTCAGATAGAGATATGAAGTTCGTAGGACACTTCTGGAGGACATTGTGGAATAATATGGGAAATAGCTTGTCGTTTAGTTCATCTTATCATCCTTAGATGGATGGACAGACAGAAGTGGTGAACAGAAGTCTGGGAGACTTGCTAAGGAGCTTGGTGACAGAACACCATAGCCAGTGGGACAACATATTACCACAGGCAGAGTTTGCATATAACGACTCAGTTAATAGAAGCATAGG
The DNA here is from genome assembly GCA_032191745.1 of Picea mariana. Taxonomy (NCBI): domain Eukaryota; kingdom Viridiplantae; phylum Streptophyta; class Pinopsida; order Pinales; family Pinaceae; genus Picea; species Picea mariana. The sequence continues at coordinate 13,186 of JASDQU010589404.1, read as the reverse complement.
GAAGATTCCATTTCAGATTGTATATAGCATGTAGCTAAGAGGAGTTTCTTAGCTGAGGGATTCAGAATAGACTGCGACTAGGAGTGCTAGTGCAGAAGAATTCGCAGAGGCGGTGAAGGAACTTCACAGCCAGGTGAAGGACCGATTGCAGAATTCAAATCAGGAGTTGGTGACCTGATTCTCACACATTTGAGAAAGGAAAGGTTCCTGAGAGGAACATACAATAAACTGAAGATGAAGAAAATCGAACCATGTAGGGTCTTGAGGAAATTTGGGGCAAATGCTTATGAGATTGAATTACTGGATGGGATCGGAATATCTCCAATATTCAATGTCTCAGATTTGTACCCATATAAACCTGAGGAAGCATGAGTAATTGATAAACAGCCAGAGATTCAGTGGTGAAAGTAGATGCCAGTTGCAGAAAAACCACAGATGGAGTGCATACTAGACAAAAGAGTGAGTAAGAAGACCAGAAGAAAGGAATATTTTGAGTATTTGGTCAAGTGGAAGGGAAATCTAGTTGAAGATGCCCACTAGGAGAACGAAGTGGAGATCCAAAGGCATGGACAGACCATGCACAAGCTCATGGATAGGAGCCCATGAAAATTTTTTCAAGCAAGGGAGTATGATGTAGGAGCATTGCCAACATCAAGCGAGCCAGCGCGGAGACACCGGACAGCTAGACAAGCCCAACTCAAATTTTGAACTTCTCTTGGATTTGATGCACCGAACATAAATGTGGCAATTTAATGAAGGCGCACTTGTATAATGTAACGGACCTTGAGTTATTCACTCTCTTCCTTAGTAGATGGAGGCATTTATGAAATTGAATGTAGGTAGATAGAATTAAATGAGTAGATTAGACAGTTTTAGAAGAAAGAGGAAAAGGGGATATAGACACCCTCAATTGTATTATTGTAACATGAGAGAGATACAGAGAAGGAGGAGCAAGAGCATGCATAAAGCTTTGTAAGAACACCCATGTACAAATATTTGAATTAATAGAAAGAGCTTGATTCGAATTCATGGTGTCGTGTTTGTTCTCTGTGCATGTATGTTGAATGATATGCTCATGAATGTTTTCTTCCTGTTATACATTTTCTTTATATGTTGTGTATATGATTTCATGTTTTTAGTTTGAAGTTTGAAAGCAAGTAGGAATGAGTTTCAATTGTTTCTCTATCTGATCAAGATTTCCTACAAGGAGTGCAGTTGAATTGTCCACAAGGAGTGCATTGACAAAGGACTTAGATAGTTTAGCTTTTGTTCTTGTTCACTCAGAAGTGCAGTTAGGCATAGGAGCCATGCAAGGAGTGTGCAGGCCAAGAAAAGTCTCAGAGTTGTGAACCTGAGCGAGGTGTTGAGAGACTGCTGGTGCAGGTGTGCGCAGGGTCGAAGGAAATTCATCACTTGGGAGTGTTTGAACGTTCCCACAAGGATTGCGCGCAAGAGTCTTCTCTAAGACTCAGAGTTATAAGGAATCTCAGGAAGGATAAATCTTTATAACCGCTGAAAGGGATGCACAGAGGTTGTACCTGGAAGATTCAATAAGGCTTCATAAGTTTGCGACCACGGATGGACAAGTTTGTGGGGGAACACTTAGTTCATTCACAGGAAATTGTCAAGGAGGAACAAACGGTCGGAATCCTCTGAGGAGATTTCATGAGATCTCATGAGCTGTTAGATCTCACAGAAGAGCAGAAGAGATACCACAAGTATTCCAGAAGGTTCTAAGCTCAAGAGGAGTAGGACCGTAGATCCAAGCCACAAGGGTCGTTGGATTCACAACTGAATCCCTATTTTGGGAATTCGTGGGTGGAAGTCCCGTAAACTTTGCAACGGGAATCGTGATATCACGAAACATGAAGTCCCAAAGGCCAAAAGGACTATGTGGGCCAAGGGGAGTCAGTGAGGAGGACAGGTGGCAGATTTTCATCACGGAGTCAAAGTCCGTTGATCATTTCAGTATTTTTTAAAGTGAAGTTCTGAACCCTTTGCATTAGGATTCATGATATTGCGAAGTCCGAAGTCCCTATGGAGGAAAAGGGGAATTGAAAAGTCAAAGGTGTGAGCGTATCGAAGTTTCGGGACATCGGGTTTAGGGAGTTGAAGAGAAAAGTCGCTCGACATTGCAATCGTCGAAATCACGATAAGGAGAAACCCGATCGAGAGAAATAGGGTCAGTGTTGACTGATTCTCGGGTTTCAGAAATTAGAAGACAAGGCGCTTAACCATTTGATCTACGAAGACACGAGGCATGATCTCCCAAAATACAAAGGGGGATTTCTTAAAGTTGATTGTGGGTATAGATTTCCTAAGAGGGAAATAGAAGAACCATTTTAGATTTCTTTGGGCCAAGAACAGAAGAAGATCCTGAGGATGTGGACCTTCCGACCTGTGGGTTGAGGGAGGGCTGCGTCAAGAAACCTTATTGTTGAACTACAGGTTTTTAAGGCTGACAATGAAAAATTGAAGAAAGCACAACAAGAACAGCAAGAGATAAATGAAGTCTTGCTACATAGTATAATAACCAAGAAAAGCCCCAAAAGATGATAACTCTAAGGAGGAGGTCAGTAAAAGGGCCTCCAAGAATTCTGGTGTGAAAACATAAAAAGAAGATAGTTCGTCTTAAGGGACATCTTCAGCTGAAGACAAAACCATACCAGACAGAAAATGAAAACAAACAGACCACCTTGAAGGAGAATTTAAAATGATTAAACCATCTACATTTGATGGAGAATCCAAGACCAGAGAAGAAGCTGAAGTATGGTTGTTGGACATAAAAAAATACTTCCAAATCTATAATTATTCCAACAACATGAAAGTCAGAATGGCCATTTACAATCTGAAGGGGAAGGCCAGCATTTGGTGGCAGGAATTGAAATTGGCCAAGGGCCTAAAGGAGAAACAGTTAGAATGGATCAACTTTAAGAAGTATTTCAAGAAACAATACCTTTCAGAGAACTATTATGAAAGGAAGACAAAATAATTTTATGAGCTACAACTCGGACAAATGACGATGGAGGATATTATGAATAAATTTCTGGAACTACTAAGATTTGTACCATATATCCGAGAGGATAAGGTAAAAATACAACAATTCTTAAGCTATTTACCACAGGCCTACGGGACAAAATTGAGTTTGACAGCCCCAAATCCTTGAGTGAGGCATTCAAGAGAGAACAAATGTGCTATGACCAGTATAAATAGTGGGTAGAGTTTCCCATGACCTAGAAGGATAAGAAACAAGATGGAATGAAGCAATGAAAAAGGGGATACCAGCCATCTCCTTATCGAAATGCAGCAAAAGGTTTCCTAAGGAAGGATTCTCACTCTAATCATCTGAATACGCAAGGTAGTGGAAAATCGGTGAACATGGGAATGAAGAAGTGTGGGGACAACTCCCGCAAGCCATTAAAGTGTTGGGAGTGTGGAGAACCTCATCTAAGGAGGAACTGTCCATGTTTAAATACAACAAATAGAACTATTGTTCACAATTTGCCGGAAGACTCGACAGTAGGAGACATGGGCAGAAGTCTGCATCGAATAAATGCAGCCATAGATGGTCGACAAGATGACCAACAATCCTCTGTGGTAGAGATTGAAGGTAAAATCAATGGCACTCAAATTTCTGTTTTAATTGACCCTAGAGCTACGTTAAGTTATATTACTCTCGATGTAATAGAGTCGAATAAACTTAAGAAACTGAAACATGCAAAATCATGGCTTGTACAAATAGAAATGGGTACTAAAAGAGAAGTAGTTAACTTTATTTCTGTACGGGAGCTCAGCTTAGATGGTCAAATGATAAGGACCAATCTGAAAATCCTACCCCTAGGATCTTATGGTATGATTATCGGGATGGATTAGTTGGAACAACACAGAGAGGTACTAGACTGTTATACAAATATACTTAGCTATAAAGATAATTTTGGCACTGTTAGAATAGCCCAAGGCATACCAAAACCTGTACCAGTCAGATAAGTATCAGCGATGCAACTCAAGAAATGTATTGGAAAGAGATGTCAAGTTTATTCCATCCAGGTGATGTATCTTTTAGAAAAAGAAGATAATCCTAAGTTAGAAGACTTTGTTGTCCTACATGAGTTTAGAGACATGTTTGTTGATGAGATACCATAGTTACCTCCTAGAAGAGAAATAGATTCCTCCATAGACTTACTACCAGGATCAGCGCTTATCTCAAAATCACCCTACCGTATGAGTCTACCAGAACTGACAGAATTAAAATTACAGTTACAAGAATTGTTGGACAAAGATTATATCAGACCGAGTGTCTCACCATGGGGAGCACCAGTCCTCTTTGTGAAAAAGAAGGACGGTACCCTAAGACTATGTATTGATTATAGACAACTGAACAAAATGACCATTAAGAACAAATACCCCTTACCAAGGATAAATGATCTGTTCAATCAAGTTGGTGGGGCCAAGATCTTTTCAAAATTGGATTTACAATCCGTTTATCATCAAGTTAGGATAAAAGACCAAGACATAAGAAAAACAACTTTTCAAACAAGACACAGACACTATGAGTTTGTAGTCGTACCTTTCGGACTCACTAACGCACCAGCCACGTTTATGTGCCTGATGAACAGTATCTTTAGTCCTTACTTAGACAAGTTCGTAGTAGTATTTATCGAGGATATTCTGGTTTATTCAAGAACGGAGGAAGAACATCATGAAAACTTAAGGATAGTTATGCAAACATTGAGGAAACACAAACTATATGCAAAATTCGACAAGTGTGACTTTTATCAAAGAGAAATACAATATTTAGGACATGTCATTTCCTCGGAAGGTATCGATGTGGACCGGGAAAAGATAAAAGCCATTATGGAATGGCTAGTACCTAAGGATGTGGCCGATATCTGGTCATTCATGGGAATCACCGGATATTATCATAGATTTATATAAGGGTTTTCCAAGATAGCCTACCCTATCACGTCATTACAAAAGAAAGGGACCAAGTTTAACTGGTCGCAAAAGTGTCAAGACAATTTTAACAAGCTAAAGGAGTTATTAACAACAACACCCATTTTGAAGGTACCATACCTAGATAAAGGCTTCATTGTATGTGTCAATGCAAGTAAAGAGGGACTAGGTGATGTTCTAACTCAGGAAGGGCACATAATTTGTTATGAGTCCCGGAAATTAAAAGAACATGAGTGAAATTATGTCACCCATGACTTAGAATTGGCAGCGGTAATACATGCCTTAAAAATGTGGTAACACTACATAATGGGTAGAAAAGTTTTACTATTGACAGATAATAGCGGGGTGAAATACCTATTTAGCCAACTAGACCTTAATGAAAGATAGCAAGGTGGCTAGCCTTCCTGAGATAATTCGACTTCGAGGTCAGACATATTAAGGGTAAGGAAAATAAAGTAGCAGATGCTTTAAGAAGAAGAATCCATGCATTATTTGAGACAAATATCAGTAGGACAAAAAGTGATCTGGAACAAAGAATAAGGACGAAAGGTATTAACGATATAAATTACACTAACATGATGACAAAATTTCAAAATAGTATCGCAAACTCAGATAAACTAGAGATAAGTACCGATGACAAGGGACTATTAAGATTTAAAAATACACTTTACATACCAGACTCAGCAGAGTTAAAATTCACTGTTTTAGACGAAGTGCATAAGAAACCGTATTTTGGCCATTCAGGTTACCAAAAAACAATAAAAACACTCAGAAAACTATTTTTCTGGCCTAATATGAAGGGAGAAATACCAGAGTACTTGGATAGGTGCCAAGATTGTCAGCAAGTTAAGGCTGAACATCAGCATCCAGCTGGCCTATTACAGCCACTACTAGTACCAGAATGGAAATGGGAGACCATATCGCTGGACTTTATAACAGGTTTGCCTAAAACTCATAAACAGAATGATTCAATCATGGTCGTAATCGATAAACTCGGTAAGTCTGTGCACTTTATTCCTTTAAAGTCTACTTTTAAAGCCATTAATATTGCTGAAATATTCATGAAAGAAATTTTTAGACTGCATGGTATTCCTAAAATGGTGATTTGAGATAGAGAAGTAAAATTCACATCCACTTTTTGGAAGGAATTTTTTGCAGGGCTAAATACTATTTTTAATTTCAGTATCAGTTATCATACACAAACGGATGGACAGACCGAAAGGACAAACCAAATCATAGAGGATATGCTCTGCATGTATGTAAGAACAAAGCCAAGTAAGTGGGAAGACTACCTACACTTGATAGAATTTGCATATAACAATGGGTATCAAACTTTGTCTAAGTTGAGCCCCTTCAAAATACTGTACGGCCGAAAGTGTACAACTCCAATTAGCTTGGATAACCTAGCTAACAGGCTCATGGTTGGACTAGAGATGCTCCAAGAAATGGAGAACATGGTAAGGAAGGTACAATAGAACTTGAAAGAAGCACATGACAGACAGAAAAGCTATGCAGATCAGAAAAGAAGACACTTGGAATTTCAAGTGGGAGACCATGTTTACTTGAAGGTCAAAGCCCGAAAAAGCTCCTTGAAGTTAGAAAACTGTGCCAAATGGGCACCTAGGTTTTGTGGGCCCTTCGAGATACTAACTCGAATTGGACCTGTAGCATACCAACTTGCACTTCCAGCTAATCTAAGTATTCATAATGTATTTCATGTTTCTTTGTTGAAAAAGTATATTCATGACCCTAATCATATGATTGATTGGAACTTGGTGCAGGTGGAACTTGAAGGCAAGTTCCAGGTGAAACTCCTACGCATTCTCGACTGGAGAGAAATAACACTTCGGAATAGAGCCATCACTCAGGTAAAGGTGCAATGGAAGCACTTTAGTCATGAGGAGGCCACTTGGGAATTGGATGGAGATTTGCGAAAATCTCATCGAATCCTATTCCAGGAAAGGAACGAACACTGACGACAGTGTTTTACTGAAGGGGGAAAGGATATGACATCCCCAAAAATAAAATAATTTTGAGATTTAAATTTCCTGGAAAATTATTTCCGTTTTTAATAAATTTGAATTTGGGGAATTTTTGCCATTTATGGCAACTCCGAATTTTGAATTTAATATTTGTAATTAATTATTGTGACTGTTAGGAAGAGATATGTTTGGAATCAACTAACTATTTATGACACTTGTATAACAACAGAATAATTATATTAATTGCAGGAGGACAAATGGAACAACCATGTTAAAATCGATTGACCATGACTCCATGAGTGGGGAACTCGTTGGAACTACCTCTGGGATGATTATTGCAAGTCGAAAATCATAGATTTGGCCACTAACAGCCCCTAAAAATCAGGGATTTAGAAAGCTGTGAAAATCCCCAAAGGAGGGAAAAAGACCTGGGCAAAGAAAGATGGTTAAATAGCATATGCGAGGAGGCAGGACACTGCCAAGTATGTTGGGAAAGGATTGTGACTCCTCTTGTTGTTATGAGCACTGATGATCAAGTGTGTGGAAAGAGGATAACTGTTGAAAAATCTAGAATATTTCTGAGGAGTCTCCAAGTTCGCCCTCATGGATTCATGGTCAGGCTAGGGGGTGAATCGGGCAAGTAGTTGTGGCTGCCCTGTTCTACTGTTGGGAGGAACGTGGTTGTTCCCTTTGTTTTTCTGCAGATTGGATTCAGATATGTTAATCTATCCCTCTATGTTATGAATGACTATGTTTGATTGACGCCCTATATCCATTGAATGATTCTATCTAATTTACGTTATTGTAAATATTCTCTGAATGATTATATCTATTCGTTGTATGGAAACCTGTATGTATATATAGTTATAATTCATCTGCTGGAATGTTTACATCTAAATGATCATATATATATGTTTTGGTTGTGGAAGATGAAATCCTTTTGTAGACGTAATTTTTCCGTCGTGGTATTAAAATTTGTTCACAGTCCAAAATCCTGGAGTGGTCCCTCCCGAAATCTGGAAGTACTAGGAAAATTTATTTTTACACAAATTGAGTTTAAGAGAATCGATCCATCCACAAGTTATATTTAATCTGAAGTCGAAATCATAGGATACTTTGTGTACTTGAAGAATACAAAATGCATAGATATAGGTTTACTTCTATGACTGAAGGATTAAATATACCTAATCTGAGCAAATCAGGATTGAGTAAATTTGTGCCGAAGGGAAACGGGTAGATACATCGCTAGAATTAAATTTCTGAAGAATCTTGACCCTTAAAGAGACTTCATGTTTCTTACATTTAAAAAATTGAAGAGAAATATGAAATAGAAAGAAGCTTATGGATCATAGGGACAGTCATATTTTTTTATCTTTATATACATCTTTCCTTGCTTGTATGAATTTTTTCGCATGCAAACAAAAATACTAGATGTATTTAGACTGACAAAATCTGGAAGGTTAAAGAGATCTCAAAACCCCTTTGATTTATCCGATGTTGAACAATCTTGAGAATTGATGCCTACCATACGTTGTTATGCTTTCCATGTTTTGTTTAAAAACTGTTTACCATTCTCACAGTTAAAGTCTTGACGAATTTAGAGAGATTGTGAAACCCCGAAGTGCTAGTCCAACTTCCCCCTTTTTATCATTTCGGGAGTTGTTGCAGGTAAGGTTTAGGGCATTTGAATTCACGAAACTATGAGCCCAGAAACCCCGAAATGCAGGTCCCACTTTTCCTTTTTGCATTTAGGAAGTTTTTTTATGTTTATGATGTTTATACACCAGAACTTGCGAAGTTATGAACCCCAAAACCTCGAAATGCAGGTCCCACCATTTCCTTTTTCGCATTTCGGAAGTTTGTATATGCTGTGGCTTGGGCATTGGAACTCACGAAGTTTCGAACTTCAAAAACCTGATGTGTGGGTCCCACTTTACTTTTTTACTTACTATGGTGGGTTAGTGTTCGACACTTCCAAACATGAAATCCCGAACCCCGAAACCCTGACGTGCTATCTTTTCGCGATTCGGGAGTTCTTGGGTGTTGATGATTGTTTGTTTTTTTTAAAAACGTGGGGACCGAAATGGGATGTTCCTCTAGTAGACCCCTCCTCCAATGTGGCAACTCCGAATTGGTGGAAATTTGAAGAACGAGATCAAAGGCTCCTGATGTTTCTCATCCAATGGTTGTTACCCTCCCGAGCTTGTGAACGATCAGCCTTAACGTCCATGTAGAACTATAAGATCCAATGGTTCACAGGATTTTGGGTACTTTTTCTGATGAAAATTCCACCATCCATTCCTCTATAGTTATTTGATAGTTACCCTCCTGAGTTTTGAAATGACCAGTCTTAACTTCCGCATAGATCTATGAGATCTAATGGTTCACGGATTTTCGATACTTTTTCGATGGAATTTCCACCATTCGTTCCTCTTTAATTATTTGATAGCTACCCTCCTGATTTTTTGATCGATCTACCTTAACTTCCGAACAGATCTATGAGATCTAACGGTCTATTGGATTTCGGTCTTTTTCCTGACGAATTTTCACCATTCGTTCTTCTAAGGATATATGGTCAAGAGGATTTGGCATTTTTCCACCGGATCTCGACCCCTACGAAACGATTTTTCTCTCTGCCTCGCTTCAGGGTGATATCCTTTTATCTCTATGAACAACAGAGGCTCTTTCAAGCTAAGTTCATATCACCCTCTTACTTTGAGTATGATGGAATGGTGCAGGGAATAAAGGAAATAACAGAATCATGGAGGGAGTTTTACCCACAGAAGCTTTATGTTCAAAGTAGATTAGATGGGTGTAATAATATACTTATGGTAAGAATTGAATTGTTCCTGCTCTTACATTCTAAGCTTAAACGAAATTGATTTATGCCATGGAAATAATTTTTTTTTTCATTTGGTAAATTTGAGGTTCATTACATAATACGTAATATAATACAAAGAACTACAAGGTTAATTCATTGGATTTTTGGAAAAGTGAATAGAATTTATTTTGTAGTCTATGCAAGATATGATTCACATGGACCCCAATTAATGACCAATGAGAGGGGCCAACATTGAAATTTGCACAAAATGTTCTTTCATATTATGAAATATGATATGATCAACCTAGAAATATACTTTTTGATATGTGAGAGTTCCAAAACTAAAAAATAATCCAAGGATGGCCTCCCTAAAGGTCATCATATTAGATGCTCAAAATGAATCATATAAGGCTAAACTAAATCCAATTACATGGAGACAAGATCTTGTTGGGAACTATATTCATAATGACTATCATGAATGATATGAATTCTTATATCGAGCACTATAGGGTTTAACCATTTTATTTTCTGAAAAGTGAACGAAATTTTGTTTATAACCTATACAAGACACAACTCATACATGCCCTAACATTAGGGGAAACTTTATGTTTAAAATGGGCCTCGTAAGGAAAATAATAAAATAAGAGTGATGAATTTTCAAAGAAAAAGTAAGAAAACTACTTTTTAAAACATATTTTCAACTTATCTCCTTAGATGTTTACTCAAATTAAAATTGCAGGCACTCATTGAATGCATAATTAAATTTTTCATCCAATGAGTACCAACTCTACATACTTTTGATAGACCAATAGTGAGATAAACTAAAAAATACATTTAAAAAATGTGGTTCTTTTCAAGAAACATGTTTTTTCATGTATTTCTGGATTATCTCACCACGGGTCTATCAAAAGTGTTCAATATTCGTACTCATTTGATGTGGAATTTATTTTTTCATCCAATAAGTGCCTAGATTTGAAATTTGAGTAAACATATAAGAATTTAAGACAAAAATACAATTAAAAAAAACAAGTTTCCCCTTTTCCATCAAAGAATATTTACCCTTATGGTTGACATCATCATCTTGAAACCTTTTTTTTTTTAAGTTGATTTTGATGGTACACTTTTTATTTTGAGGACCATCTTTTACTTTAAAATTACCCTAATGTCAGTGACTAGTGAAAGAGGCCAATGTTGAAATTTTTGCAAACTATGCTTGCATCTCATGAAATTTGACTTGATCAACCTAGATATATACTTTGTTGATATGGGATGGTTTTATAGATCAAAAATTGATCCGTAGGATCTTTTAATGACTATGGTTGAGTTTTAATTTTGCATGTGTTAATTGACCATTTGAGAAACTTAATGAAAGAATGAGGAAGAAGAGGAATTATTACATCCATATACACATTTTCAGATCTGAAATGAAGTAATAAACATCAAACCATAACACAAGGATTGATAACGGAGTTCGGCACAACATTGCCTATGTCTCCGGGCCTTTGTGTCTGTGGGGGAGGCTTCTTTATTTCTGTTCAAAAGCTCAAAAATACATCGCAGTAGTACCAATTGGCTACAAGACTGATCTGGTCATGTTCTTCCAGATCTTAAGAACCTTGCAAAGAAAACGGCATGCAAAACGGTCGTCCGGAGCTCCCAGAAATGGCCCACAAGCGTCTGCTCCTCAATAGCTTCCTTGCATAAAAATGGCTTTGGCTTGGCTTCCCTTTAGCATAACTCTGCTCTGACTATCCCCCATGGTCTCAAACAGGCCTAGTTTATATATATTTGAAGTTGGTTATCCATCTCCAACTTCTTCCCAAAATTTGGGCTCCAAAAATGCCCAATATCTCCCAAAAATGGAGAAAATCAATTAAAATCAGGCAATATATCATTGAAAATCCCAAAACTATATAAAAAAAACCCACTTGGCATATAAATTCATGCATTAGCCCCTGAGGCCTGGGTGCGTGCCCCCTTGACAAGGTCATATGAGGCCATGTGGTCGAGCGTTGGCCCCTCTCCATACGCGCTGGCTCCTAGTTCGGTGGCATGGTCATATGACTGTTGGTATAACAACTACCCATGCACGCCCTGTTCGGAATAGGGTCTTGGTCCTATGGGATCTGCCCAGGATCCGTGGGCTAGTCCCTATCCAATACACCCGCATATGGTTTAAACCCCACGCTTTGGCTCCTAGCTACATGGTTGCAGTCGTGTGTTGTATGTTTTGCGCCAAGGGCTAGGGCTAAGCCCTGACCCTTTCCCTGGCCGAAAAAACCTTAACCTAAATTCAAATATTTTATTTTTCATTTGCTTAATAAGAACCATCCGTTGGGCAGGTGGTTAGCTCGGTCCTGCCAATCCACAGCTCGGAGGGGAGGTCGTGGGTTCGACCCTCGGTGAAACCATAAAATTTTGCATAACACACGAACCAACCACGGGGTGCCATGTGGCAGCCCATGACTGGGGCACGTGGCACCTCAACAACCAACCACAAACCACCAAGTGTCTATCGCTGAATGGTCCACGTCACCTGCCACCTGTCAACCCTGCCAGCTGTCAGCCTGTGCGTCTGCCACGTGTCTGCCACCGTACCTGCCCAGTCAGCTGCTGATGTCATCTCGTTCCACGTGTCACCCTTACAGTGGTTACATGTGTCACCCATGGACTGGTCCAACTATCTTCCCATACCTATGCTCTATCACCTGCCATGTGTCACCTCCAAAAGCTGCCACATCATCTGTACGGATTGTATAGTCATCCCCTTTTTTTGCATGTTTGAGTTTTCAGACAGGACGCGATATCTTTCGCATACGGAGCCCGTTAGATGAAGAAAATATACCGTCAGAATAAGGAAGACGAGACGAATGCAATGGAACTAGTTTCGTCGGATTCCGAGCACTTTAATTTTTGAGCATTTTTAAGCCCTGTCAGGCCTCTGGATCCGATTCTGGATCAAAAATAAGATTAGGATATCCTCCAATAAGGTTAAAAATTGGGTTCCTAAATCATTCCAAATAAGGAAGGATTGAATTCAATTGTGTGTTGACAAGATCATGTTGGGAACTATAGCCTTAATGGATTCCATGAACATGTGAGAGTGATAGTAGGTTATCCAGAAATATTCCCTCTTATTGTGAACCATGATGTAATTTTAAAACTCTAGAGGAGATCCTCTTAGTTTTGATAATAATTTTCTTACTTATAAAGGTCAGCCACATGAAAGTGGAAGCTCATAGATCCCATCCCCCCTCACACCACTCTCAATTGTTGATACTCATTCTATATATTGGAAAGGAAATGAAATTAACATAATATTATGTAACATAAAAAATGACATAAAACGTAGCAAAACATAAATCATAATAAAAAATAATAAGGAATATAAATCATATTAAAAAAGCATAATCACCTCCTACATTTCAAC
>JASDQU010589403.1:0-14238 GCA_032191745.1 Picea mariana | reverse complement strand
CAACCTCTACATCAAGGTAAGTCAAGGTAATATTTTATTAATTGAAGTTTATGTTGATGATATTATTTTTGGTAGTGATGATGACAGGTTAAGCCAGAAATTTGCAAAAGATATGCAGAATGAATTTGAAATGTCATTACTTGGAGAACTATCCTTCTTTCTGGGACTTCAGATACACCAAAGAAACCAAGTAAATTTTATTTCTCAAACCAAGTATATCATAGAAATTCTAAAAAGGGTCAGTATGGAAGATTGCAAACCAATTGCAAGTTGAGAAATTATGATGATTCAACATCTACAGATCAGAGGCAATACAGGTCAATGATTGGTAGCCTACTATGTGTGACAACATCCAGACCAGATGTAATGCAGGCAATTGGACAGGTGGCATGATTTCAAGCAGCACCAAAGGAATCAAATGTAGTAGCAGTGAAGAGGATTTTCAGATATCTCAAAGGAACATAAGAGTTTGTATTATGGTATCCAAAAGGAAAGGATCTATCACTTATTTCCTACACAAATGCAGATTGGGCAGGTTGTATTGATGATCGACGAAGCACCAATGGAGAAACATTCTAATTGGGTGAGTTTTTAGTATCATGTCTAAGAAAGAAACAATCATTAGTATCTTTATCTACAGCCGAGGCAGAGTACATTGCAGCAACATCATGTTGTACACAGGTTCTTTGGATGAAACAAACTCTAACAGATATACAGGTTGAGTATGATGAGCCCATTGTAATCTATTGTGATAATACAAGAACCATTAGTATCTCAAAGAACGTGGCGATGCACTCCAAGATGAAGAAAATTCCAATCAAGTATCACTTTCTACAGGAGAAGGTTGCAGAAAACAACATCAGAGTTGAGTATGTGGGCAGAAAAGAACAAGTGGCATACATCTTTACAAAACCACTTCCACGAGAAGCCTTTGAATATATTCGCCAGAGACTTGGAGTTATTTCTACTCCAAAAAGAATTCTTTTTGAATGCTTATATTATATGTATTATATGTACATGAGGAAGCACCATAAGAGGACAATTCAGTCAGGGGGAGAAACCCCATATGGAAAGATAACTTTTCCATTGATGAAAAAGGGGGAGAGTTTTATCAGATGCAGAAGACAGAGGCATGGTTCTAGGGGGAGCATGAGACAGAGGCATGGTTCCAGGGGGATCATGAGTAATATGATTTCATTATTGCATCAGAGTGTTGCCATCAATGCCAAAGGGGGAGATTGTTGATTAAGGTTAGTTGTCATTGATGTCAACCCTTGAAGAAAGCCCAGTAGCACAAAGGTTTGGGTAATGGACCCAATTTTGTTTGATGTAAAGATGACTCATTATTGCATTGTAATGTTTGATAAGAAGTACAAATGGATGAACTCCAAAGTGGTCCCCTTATGGTGAAATCCCTCACGGGAAGACGCTTTGCGGATTGAGTTATCCTAAAAGTATGGTTAGAGAACCCATGCTCATTTGTGGAATAATGAGATGAAGGTCAATGAAATTTTCAGTAAAACTATCCTATATGGATAGTGCTTTTCATTCCATTTTTGGTGGTATGTTGAACGTCGCATAACTCCTCACGGTTAGAGAGTTATGGCCATGAGAAGTTGGAGAACCCAGGTTTGGGTAATGGACCCAAGTTTGCTTGATGGATAATGGTATGAGTTTTGATATATTTTTGGGTAATACTATTATATATGGATAGTACATGTCATTCCATTTCTTGTGGTATGTGTAATGTCACATAACTCCTCACGGTTTGAGAGTTATGGCCTTACGAAGTTGGAGGACCAACATATGTCATCTAGAAGCCCCAAAAGGTCAAAGTAGTCAAAGTGGTTTAAGAGATTTTAAAAGGTAAATAATAAAGTGAAGTGATGAGTGTACTGCAATTCAAGGTGGATACAAAATAAATTATGGAGAAATTAGAAGTGGGTTAACAGTAAAATAAGGAAAGTGGGCAAAGTGACCTAGAAGATGTTTTTAAGGAAGCTACTTGGAGAGTATAAATAAGAGGGAAGGCTCTCTCATTTAAGACACACTTGAGAATATTGAATACCTATAGTTTTATAAGGTAACCAAAGTATATCTTAGCTGAATTTCTAAGGGAAGGTGAAGAAAAGAAGGCCAAAAATCAAGGAAGGATAAATTATTTTGATGATGCTTTCTAAGGTATGTTATTTACAAGTCATCTCACCATTTTCGCAATAAATTTTTTTCTAGAATGGTTCAGACCATGAAATTTATATTCCATGGAGGAAACAAATCCAATTATGTGTTAAAAAATTCATCTTGTGGGTCGTTGTATTTTTGGATTTACACTCCGTGGAAAATAGGGTTTGTGGCTAGTCCCGAAACTAGTCAAAAACCGGTGTTCCGAGTAAAAACGTCATAACTGCTTCATAACAGATCCTAATTAAGTAAGACAAAATGTGCTAGTTATAGTACAGTCTGTAGTATGTTTTGTAACATTTTCATATCAATTCAACAAAAATTATGTGTGGTGAACGCTCTACAAGATCGCTCTCTATATTAAGCTAGAATTTAACAAGGTATGCCATTTTTGCTATAACTACTTTTGTGAGAGGTTCCAAGTAGTGAAACCTGGAGGAATTGCATGAAACAAACTGATGAATATTGTGTATCAGTTTCAGATATTTATTCATTACAGGTACAAGTTTATGATTATTTCAAGTTAGGGTTGTTGACTAATCCAAAACTAGTCATGTGAGACTAAAGAAATGTTTGATGTAAATGCTAGTCTCTTGTTGTTTAAAGTTAAGGAAGGTTTGAAGGTATGTGATCATATACACAAGGTCTATTATAGAGTTATAAATCATATTTGGATGATGAAAATGATGAGGGATTTTGGTTGAGGTACAAGTTGGGTACATGGTTCAGACAAGTAGTTGATGAGTTGGCACATACATGAGGTGTATAGTTGATGATGTTGGTACATATTGATGAGTCATATTTGATACATGATTGGTACATGTTGGTGCATGGTTGATGAACATGTTTATGGTTGATTATAGGTTGAGGTACAGGTTTATGCATGGTTGGTGCATGGTTCATGTTTATTGGTACAGGCTTACAATGGTATATCTCACAGTGATAGTGTGATAGTGGTTCCATAATTATACTTCTACTTCAGGGTGGTTGGACAGGGCAAGTAAAAATGGTTGTAGCCACCTTCCGGTTGTAGCTGGAGAACATAGGAGGATGTAGCCTCCTTTTGGTTGTAGCCAGAGAATTGAAGAGTTGGAGCTTCCCTCATGTTGTAGCCTGAGAAAGGGGGTTGGAGACTCCTTCCAGTTGCAGCAAGAAAACAAAGGAACTTGGTGCTTCCAATGAATGTAATTCTTCAAGACATATATGAAAAATAATTCTGTGGTTTTCTCCCGATTTGNTTCATCCCCCCTCTCAGTAATCCAACACGAAGGTATCACACCACTTGCAACAAAAAATAACACATTGAAATGATTAGAAGTCCAATTGCATGATCTCTTGTATCGTTCCAATGTAACCTAACTTCCCCTTTATCAAGTTTTCATCATGGTGTATAGCACAACTAGATTGGTCGAACCCAACCTCCACTCCACAATCTTCTGTGATGTGGCCTTCATTAGAATAATCAGTGTGAAAATGATGTCCATATTCCCACATAGATGGAAAGAAATGCAATTGTAAAAATGCAAAGAAAGGGCGATGTCATATGTCTAATAACCAAAGCATTAATAAAAACATAATACGTGTTGCAATTCAAATGTGAAATATTATAAATAGAATGTGGCACTCAGAGAGGTTATTACAGATTGGTTGCAACCAATCCCTATGTTTAGTGCATCCAGATCTTCTCCACGTGGGTTTCGACTAGACACCACATATTTCTCTTGTATCTGGTCAGCCACCCAACTATTGGGATAATTGTTTGGCATATTTTCTTTTAAATGATCATGATAATGCATGGTTCTACCATTCAACCATATAAATTTGTTCCTATCACTATCCCATTTCCTTATTTTCTCTTCATACAACATGAACCATGGTCAGGTTGCCTCTGCATTGTAAAGAACAAATTTATTGATGGAATCCATTTCAAAATTTGTGTATGTATACAAAAATTAAAATGAATAGCATGAGATCAAATATATATATTATCAGCTAAAAGAATGAATTTATTGATGGCATCAAAATTTCTAAATTCACTGATGTATAAAAGAATTAAAAATAAATAGCATGGGATGAAAAATATATTATCATCTTCAATGTAAACAATTTCTCTGTACTATATTGAAAAAATATAATTGAATTACTCCTTATCAAGCACCTTTTTCTGCTCACTTGGAGTAGCTCATCAGGTAAGAGAATTAGAAGATGGATTTGCAAGTCCATAAAACTTGTGGGCAATTTCTTCTTAAACATACAGACAATCTCATCTATCTCTCGGTGCCACCATGGAATGATAGCCATATAAATCTCCCTTGATGTAATCCAACGTAAAAATAGATATAATTTCAATATGGAACATATCAGGTCCTAAAGGAAGTCATGGTCCACACAACCATGCACGAACAAAGCATAATGACACTACAAAATAGACACACACATGATTAATTTCCATAAAACTGAGTGAATATCATTTTCTTACCAACATCAATATAGAACTAGAAGAATCACGTATTCAACATACATACCCTTATAAGGTTCATATGGTCATGTGATTTCAACCCCAACAAATTCACATCTACAGTGAAGAAACGTTGTAGAGTCTACCCATATAAAGAAGGTGCATTCACACTGAATATAACATCCTTTGCCATAGAAATATCATCGTTCTTCAAAATTCGTGGAACATCACCTTCTTTAAAATACCAAGAGGAACTAGACTATCCTCTAGTTTTGTTTCTTGGCCAATATCTCTTTTTAGTATTCAAAGCAATAAGATCTCTCGTGATATCCATTGTGTCTCTTTTATTCCATGATATGTGCCTCCATAGAGAAGATCAGACATTTTTGAATATATGTATGGGATCTAGTAAGTGGCCAATCTTAAGATGCTCCTAATATGGAATCTCATAAAATACAAATTTTCTTTTCATCCCAATGGGAATTTTCTCAACATAGGTGTCAAAAAATCCAAGATCATCAAACATAGGTTCTGCATTTGAATCAAATAATTCTTCCATTTCCTTCTCCTTGTTTATGTCATTTTCCCTATTCCAATATGAAGTGTCATAACTCTCCTATAAGGGTGTTCTTCTGGGAGGAGTACCCTCGAACAACCATACACCGTCTTTCGTAGGCCATTGGACCACCTAACCTTTATAGAAGGTCCACAACATTTACATCCATGATACCCTTTTTTTATAATACTTGTGATGATAACATTTACATAGCATGTTAGTTTCAAAAATATAGTTGCACCAAATTAAGTATGCCAAATAAAATTACAAATATAAACAAATTGATGAACATGCTTATCAGATAAAACTCCTAGTCCTGGATAATTGTGCATGGTGTATGCACATATTCTATACAACATAAAAGACCTCTCCATTGGTAGGGGTCTTGATACATCATATACATATATCCCTTCCCATAATTTCTTAAAATCATCTATCATTGCTTGGAGGTAGACATCCATTGTCTTCATTTGTCTTCTAACCAGGACTATAAGAGCCAACATAATATGTTCATTCTTCATGGACAAACATGGGGGGGTATTTTCATTGATAAGTACCACTAGTCCAACATAATAATTTGTGTTTTGGAGGGAATATGGGTTAAATCCATCCATATCTATGCCCAATCGAAGAATTAATACTTCATCCTTGAATTTATCGGTCCATGTATCCTATCTATACTTCATGGCTCTTAAATCTACTAGGATTCACATAAATATTGTCTCACTTCTATGTGAGGCATGCCACCCCTGCAACATGGATAATTGTTTGCAATGAAAGAGCCTTTGAATCCTTGTAATTATAGGCATGTGCCTCAATATCTTATGAGGAGGACGATGTTCCTTACCCTTGTTTTTTAATTTATGGTACCTTTTATGCCCACATTTTGGACATATGTCTTTTCCCTCACATTCTTTTATATATAGAATATAATCATTCATACATGCAGGGTATGATATTTACTCAACACCCAAAATTTTCATCATTTTCTTTTCCTTTGCACAAATATTAGGCAAGAGATTATCACTCAGAAGTACGTTATTTTTCAATAACCTAAAACTAGTGCACAATAGAAATTTACACTATCATTAAGCATGAATAAAATCAACCCTTTTCTTTCTTAGTTTTGTGAAAATGTTCCTTAAAAATTTAGGGGACTTAATGGTTAGTTACCTTAAAAATGTCATAAAACATGCGCCTGACATATCATCCATTTGTTTCAAGTTGCACAGTAACATTGTTGTCCCTAACTGGCTAGACCTTGAAAACTATGGTACTGGACCAAATATAGGGGTCGTGGAAGCATATTTTAGGTTTTCATAGAAGGTATCTACGACATCAGTGTCATTCCCTAGTTCATTTTGATGGAATTCATCTAACAACACTCCCTCCATGACCTGGGTTTCCCACAAGAATAATCCATACCAACATCCATATCATTGTCTCCATCGCAACATGTGAAGAACTAGTATTATTGTTGAGGTTTTGAATTGGTGACTCAAGACATAGTGGGAATTAAATAGGTGGTTGATTCAACCATTCTCGGTATGCTTTCTTTCAAAGATATTTTTATTTTAAAAGCAAGGTAATGACATAAAATAATAGTGGGGTGTAATGGTAGATGGTAGACAGGTCATTCATCATCAGAATCCTAATTGCAAAAATATTGAACATTACATTCATAATATTAGTAACACGATGCTTTTAATATGTTCAAACATTATACCAAACATTTATTAGAAGCATGGACATTTTATTCCCAATAATAAACATGAAACCAACCCCTTTATAAAGAAAATATCAAAGTAAGAAATACATTTACATTAGTTCCATTGAAAATCCAAAAATAAAACTACTCAAACTTGTTTTTCTTACATCCTACGAGGTTTTCTACATAAAAGAGATCAAATTCATGGTGTAATACTATTGACCCATTATGTTTGTTTAAATATGGCATGTTAGGATTGGTAGGGTAAAGACGTTTTCCATTTTTATGAAACATCTTCTTGCAATATCTTTCTCCAGATAAGAGATTATGGAATTTTGGGACCACATGAATATATTGAGCATCTAAAATCGATCCTGAATCTTGATCCTGCAAAATTCAATTAACAATTATTAAACTACACCTCCATACATAACATAAATTCAATTAGATAAATGATTATCTAATAAAATTTAGACATATTGCAATTGGCGTTAGAGAACTTGAAGGAGTTCCAAATATATGTAATGAGGCGAAGATGGAATCTGAAGAATTGACCATTTGATATTATAATTATTTTTCTCCTGCATTTGAACCAAAAAACATATTCTTGGTGATTAAGGTATTTTTCCCCTGTGATATTGGGTTTGGATCATAGCAGAGTAAGAATAAGTTGCAAAGACAACAGTCTCCCCTTAAATATAAGCACAGAAAAATCTAAAGACAATAACTACTTAAACTATGAGGAAGTAGGGATATAAAGGAGAAAATAAAGTTTACCTTTTTCTCGCGTCTAATGTCGATCCTTGCTTCAATTCATTGAAGAGCTCCTGATCTTCTACTAGAACCATCCAGTAAGATAGATAAAAAAACAAGGGCTACAACAAAAGTAGTTATGCAATCAAAAGCATGTGCATATTATATGTCATATTCAAAGTAAGCATAAATATAAACATACATTGATGAGAAAATCTGAGGGAAAACAAACTCTCTTATTATCAAAAAGTGTAAAAGGTAAGTTACAACCTTGTCCAACCTTTAGGTACCATCTAGAAGCCAACTTTCTCGGTTCCTCCAGGAATCCTTAAGCATCAACTCAACTAATGTAATATTCCTTCAATGAATTAGATAGGGTTAAGGAGACACCCAATGGTCACATAACATGATAAATAAGAGTTGGAAAATGATTTTCTAGACTATAGGGGATGTTTCTCAGAGAATTATAGGGAAGGGAGGCTTGCTAGATGTTGGCAACATAACTTTGCATAAAGGGACTTTTTTCTTCTCTTATCCATCAATGATTGTTTTATATCTTCCCAAAGAGGTTTGGGGAGTTGTATTCCATTGAGTATGGGAAAGGGTTATTGGGAAATGATTCCAACCAAAAAACCCTCCTAAAAACATGAAATTATTTTATTTTTCACAAATTTTGAGGGCATCCACTGGTTGTAGTGTGTAAAGTCGCAGATGTTTGTGTGTTGCACTAGGAAAACCCAAGTATATGCTCTTAGGGCATGTTTTTTAAGTTATTTTAATGACATCATTTGGGGGGGAAGTATAGCAAGCATTGGGAAAGGGTTGGGCCTTGTCACAAATACATAGGTGTGGAATTTGTTGCTATAACAGATGCCCCCTAATGTGTGATTTTAGAAGGGAAAAATTATGGCCGAAATACATTATGAACTCTAAGAGGTGAGGATGCATCGAAGTATCCATGAGGTTCATGAAAAATTGATCCAAATATAATAACCGTCAACAAGGATCAAGCAAGAGTTTTGTTTCCCAAGTCAGGCATACCCATGCTCAAGAATGATGTAAGCATGGTCGCCAAAGAAATTACACTACATATCCATGGCATATGTAAAATATAGCTATAGTCCATGGCCACGAACAATACACGGTGGATCCATGTGATATAAATTAAGTAGAAATCATGGCCACAAAGAATACACAGTGGATCCATATCAAATTAGATCATAGCCAGGAATAGATACATTGTGGAGCTATTTCTCAAAATCAATAAAAAAGGATAATTGGGAACAAAGAAACGAACAATATGATATTCTCTGAGTACCACTCTGAGAGGTGGCACCATATAAGTCAGGAAGGAGCACAAAATATGTGATGCTCATACTCCACTCGAATTCTTCACCATGATCCATCATGGTACAAGTCTACAACATGTGAATAAATGAGTCGATGTCGAACAAAGTGAGACATTGCTTGATTATTGGTCATTGAGGTATGTCATCAACAAACTTGAGACAACCCACCGATAATGATAATGGCAGTCAACGTACCATGGTACTACCCAAAAAGTGTGAATGAATGAGTTGGCATCAAACATCTCGTAGAAACTATTAAGTAGGGGACATCGAGGTATTCCCACTTTCAATATCGAGGGAACCCGTTAGTGATGACTGTAAGACGCAAGGTACCAAAACATAACTTTAGATCCCTCTCCCAGAGCAAGATGTATCGAATTAGATGGGAGGGAACCCATTGAAAGGAAGGCATTAAGGAATCCTCCATCATCGAGCATGAGGGGTGGATGAAAGACAAATATTTGTAAGAGATCAAACAAAGAGGCTGACACTTGTGATGATGAAATTGACTTGGGAAGGTCAACTTGCAAGGTCAAAGGCTAACTGAAAAATGACCGACACAGGTTGAAAATTTTCCCTTGAACATAAGAACAACAAAATATGTGACTCAATTAGTATGACTATAAGATAGGATACATTTGTGACGCAGGAGGCATCAATAAAGACTCCATATAGTTGGAAGAATAACCAACCGGGGGAGAAAAAAATCAAAGCGAGAAAAAGTCTCCTAAATCCATACTAAACCCAAAATGTTGAGATACTGACTAGATATTATACTTTGTTCAAAGGAAAAAAGATTGCTTCCAGCAAAAGAGATAGATGTTTTCCCATTATTTTTTATTTTTTTTGTCTTTTTCATGCTATAGAAGCCTGAAAAAGAATAAAAGAGTGTTATAGTACAATGGAGGAAATGAGTTTCACGAGAAAGCAAACTAGATCCAAAGCGCAAGGAGCATACCTATTATCAAAGCAAGGAAAGCATGTGTAGGATAAGGACACTTGAGGAATGTTCCCTCCATGAATAAGGTGTCGAGTCACAAGGGCATAAGTTGCAAGCATGGGAATTTATAGGAATGCATAGGCAATGGGTTTAAGAACAACATGTTGAAGTTGGAATTAGGCCTAAAACTGTGATAAGTCAATATGCAGATGCAATTACGGCTTAACTTCGGGAAGCAAACCTCCCATGATGTTTTTTTTCATAAGTTTAGTCTCCACGGACCGAAAAAGAATAAAATCATACCATGGAGAACTCTTCTAGCCACTACTAGACCAGAGTCTTCCTTTTTCGTACATAGTTAGTTCGGTCTAGAAAAGGGTTAAACTTATACCGAAAAGAGATCTCCTCAAATCCATTTTATGAGTGTGACATAGACAAGATCACTTGGCCATATTTTCATATTTAAGGAGTATGAAAATAGATTAACTATGGACTCCATGGTTCTTTTTTGAAAACTTAGTCCCCTGAACCCAAAAACCTATAAAACACAACTTAGGAGAACTCTTTGAGCCTATAGAATAGAGTATACCTTTTTTGTATGCAGTCTTGTATAGTCCGAAAAATGGGTAAACTTGTGTTGGAAAGACGTTCCTTCAAGTCCATTTAACAAGTGTACAAGGAACAACGTCACTCGACAATATTTTCAATTTTAACAACTCTGAAAAAAGTTTAACTATGGACTCCATGATAGAGGGATTCCTATAGGTAATTTCTAGAACAAGACTGAGTAATAATCATGAAGTCCATACACAATGTCATGGCGGGACTAAATAAGGCTCCCAAGCCTAAGAAAACTTACAACATGAGTGCCAGAATATGAAGGGATTCTAAACTAGGATGCCCATGGAAGGTAGTCTCTACCACATGAATTACAACACTTATAAACATTAGAGAAGGTTTTGCATCGCAACTCTGTGGGTTCGATCCTAAGGAGAATTGAAACAAGAAACGGATAATGAAAAAATGCATGGAGGGGAAAATATAACCTATATGCTAGTTTTGAGATCATTACCTGTCGAAAATGGATTGACATGAAACATAAAGGTACCAAAGAAAAATGTCTCCAAAGTCTTGTATATAAGACCAAAATACTTACACAAAATTTAGTAAGTCCAATATAGAAACCTTTGATAAAGAAAATTATTAAGGGATACAAAATTTGAAAAAAATAAAAACTAAAAGTAAAATATGTACACAAGATGCCACAACCTTTCATCTTATGCATAGTAGTCTCCAGGCAGATCCCATTGCTAGGCTCATCCCAAGGGCTTCTTTGGTAACAAACCTATAAAGCTTCTAGTTCAGGAGGAGGTCAAACATCCATCATCATAGCTTTAAGGATGGCCTCATATGAAGGAAGCTCAACATCCATGAAACCTCGGCCCGACAGTGCACAAATACCAAGAATCAAGGTATTACAAACAACAAGATCATATTCAAGAGGAAACACAACTACATTTTTACGCAAAATCTGACTGCTAATTTGTCTGAAATTTGATAGTTATGCATCTAACATTCGATGGAATTATTTTTCTTTAAGCGTCAGTGGGATGTAGTCGGTTAATTGAAACAAAATAGCAGAGGTTGATTATCTGACATCCATAGTTGTCAGATCAGTTCCTGGTTCATCGATCACCCTTCCCTCGTTGTTGTCGAATATCTGACTTCCATAGTCTTCAGATCAATGGCTGGGACGTTGATTATATTACACCATAGGCATCAGATATCCGACTACATAGCGGTGTCATACACAATATTCATGGATTTGGATCATCCTGTCCCTGGGCCATCAGATATCCGTTGCCATATGGCGTCAAAAATATGGTGTTTTCATCGGACGCAAATTTCTTGGGGTCGGAGATCCAACGACTGTGTATTATTTAAAAAAATAAAATAAAAAACAAATTTGGACTCCCCATAGATTTATATCAGGTCTCCTATCATCATTTGCACCATTCACTCTATAATTACCTCGGTATGTAACTACATTAGTAAGACTTGGACAACCATTGTATTCCATAATGTCATAAAATGTATCACTATTCTTTAATGCAAGGAAATAAGCGCCACATACATCAACTTCAAATACAACCACTATAGACTGATAAAAGGAGATAGAGATAGACACATCAAAGTGTGCATACATAACTTACATCCCCATTTCCCTAGATATTTTAATTGGAATTTGATCACGGCTCTCCATACTCTCACCTCTTTTCATTTCAAATATTGGATGCCAATATTGGCCATGTGGTCTGCTGCTGAGTCCCCCTCTCTCTATATATATTCATTCTACTTGAATATTAGATTTTGATGAATGTGTAGAAGGAACTTACTTATAATTTGAGCAAGGTCATGATGGAGGATAAGGACAAATTTAAATGTGAGTTTGAGAACCACTAGGAGTAATTTTTCTAAGGGTTGTTTCATAGTAAAAAATAATAACATCTTTCTGATATTGGTTACTTCCTCCATAGATTTTTAGTTTGGTTACGTTTCTCATAGATCTAAGATTCATAGAAATCTCTAGAAAACACAATGGATGAATGAAATATGTGTTGATTAAGGTTGTTTGTCATTGATGTCAACCCTTGAAGAAATCCCCGTAGCAAAAAGGTTTGGGTAATGGACCCAATATTGTTTGATGTAAATATGCCTCATTATTGTTTTTTCATGGTTGATAAGAAGTAAATAGGGATGAACTCCAAAGTAGTCCCCTTATGGTGAAATCCCTCACGGGAAGACGCTTTGTGGAGTAAGAGAACCCATGCTAAATTGTGGAATAATGAGATGAAGGAAAGTGAATTTCTCAGGGAAAATATCCTAGATGGATAGTTCTTTTCATGTCATTTCCGGTGGTATGTGGAATGTCACATAATTCCTCACGGTTAGAGAGTTATGGCCATGAGAAGTTGGAGACCCCAGGTTTGGGTAATGGACCCAAGTTTGTTTGATGGGTAAAGGTATGAGTTATGATATATTTTCAGATAATACTATTCTATATGGATAGTACAGATCATTCCATTTCTGGTGGTATGTAGAATGTCACATAACTGCTCACGGTTTGAGAGTTATGGCCTTACGAAATTGAAGGACCCTCATATGTCATCTAGAAGCCCCAAAAGGTCAAAGTAATCAAAGTGGTTTAAGAGATTTTAAAAGGTAAATAATAAAGTGAAGTGATGAGTGTATTATATTTCAAAGTGAATACAAAATAAACAATTTCAATAATAAATTTAATGGAGAAATTAGAAGTGGACCCAACCCTAAAATAAGGAAAGTGGCCCAAGTGACCTAGAAGATGTTTTTAAGGAAGCTACTTGGAGAGTATAAATAAGAGGCAAGGCTCTCTCATTTTAATCACACTTGAGAATATTGAGTATCTATAGGTTTCGGAGGTAAAAAAATGATATCTAAGCTGAAATTCTGAGGAAATTGAAGAAAAGAAGGCCGAAATGCAAGGAAGGATAAATTCTTTTGATGGTGCTTTCTAAGGTATGTTATTTACAGGTCATCTCACCATTTTCGTTATAACTTTGTTTCTATAATGATTCAGATCCTGAAATTTCTATTCAAGTGAGAAAACATATCCAAGGATCTGTGGTAAAAAATTCAGCTTGTGGGTCGTTGTATTTTGCGAGTAACACTATGTGGAAAATAAGGTTTGTGGTCAGTCCTGAAACTAGTCAAAATCAAGTGTTTCGGGTAAAAACGTCATAAATTCTTCATAATAGATCCAAATTTAGTGAGACCACATGTGTTGGTTAGGGTACAGTATTTAGTATGTTTTTTAATAGTTTCAGACCAATTCATCAAATATTTTTTGTGGGGAACGCTCTACAAGGTCACTCTCTAGAATAAGCCAGAATTTAGCAAGGTATGTCATTTTTGCTATAAGTCCTTTTCTGAGAGATTCCAAGTAGTGAAACTTGGAGGAATTGCATAAACCACACTGAAGAAAATTGTGTATCAGTTTTAGATCTTTATACATTACAGGTTCAAAGTTACGATTACTGCAAGTTAGGGTTGTTGACTAATCCAAAACAAGCCATGTGAGACTAAAGAAAAGTTTGATGAAAATGATAGTCTCTTGTTTTTAAAGTTAAGGAAGGTTTGCAGGAATGTGATCATATACACCAGGTCTATTACAAAGCTACAAATCAGATTTGGATGATGAATTTGCTGAGGGCTTTTGGTTGAGGTACATGTTGAGTACATGGTTGAGACAAGTAG
>JASDQU010589402.1:0-47784 GCA_032191745.1 Picea mariana | reverse complement strand
TGTATGTATGTATGTATGTATGTATGTATGTATGTATGTATAGATATAGATATAGATATAGTCTTTTAAGTCTATGGTTGAATGTCTATGATATATGTATCATTAGTCATTAGTAGAGGTAGAGGCAGAGGCATGTGTGTGTGTGTGTGTGTGTGTGTGTGTGTGTGAGTGTGTGAGTGATGCGTCATTAGCAAAGACATTTATTATAGTTTTCAAGTATATGCTTCAAACCACATGAGAAATCCTCTATAGAGTCTAATTTTCTACCTTCAATGGAAGCTCCCATGATACCACCATTTCCCATAGTCCCTACACCAATTAATACACTTATCTTTGAGGAATTGATTGAAAGTGATTCACAAAAGCCCTAAAAGATTCTATTCCTGCAACATACACACACTTGTCTCTTCTATCAAGGGTCTTAGGACTTATGGTTTCCATAAACAATGAACTCCCTTGACATTGTTAGAATCTAATAGTTGGACCATTAGACGAATTGATTCGTCTAGACATTCCCTTCGTATTGTTAACTTTATTGCCTCCTCTCACAAGGATTGCAGAGTTCAACACTCCATTCTCTCTTAATGTTTGAGCACCACCCTTATTTGTCAAAACATTATCTTCATGGGGTGATACTTCATGCTTAAGTGAGTTGAGATATGAAGGAAATTCCATTGCTTCCTTCCCCTTTAACAAACTGCCATTTCTTTGAGGGCCTTGATTAAACCCTAGGATATCAATTGAAGTTGAATAAGACCTTGAAGGCATCCATTCTTCTTCCAAATTCCAAATAGTTCTTAATGGGTAAGAAAAATTGACAATCCTCCACAAAGTTCCTTTGGATCTTCCTAATAGTCTAGATGCTCCTAGGCTTCCTCTTCTGGAATAAACCCTCACATGATACCATATATATTAACACATACTCATATTTAACCATGTCTTTAATCTATCAAAAGACTCGTGCAAATCTCCATAAGTGCTTAAATATATTGTCATTTCTAATGTTGTTAATTGCATTCTATTACTTATTCAAAGTTAAATTAAGTTACATGTGAATTCTATTTATGAAATGGTTAATTAAATGACAATCTCATATCAATTATACCTTTAAATGAATTATGGTTTATCAATTCAAGAAAATGCTATGAATACATGTTATTTTCAATTTCAATTATGAATAATGTTGATTATCCAATTGTTTTGTATGAAAATTTTACAATAAAATTGTAACTAAACTCACAACTATAAATTAATAAATAAGAAAAAAAAAATTTAGATTTTCTACAAAGATATAAAATATATTACATTACTTAAAAAAAAATCAAATAACTATCAAAAATAAAATAAATCAAATTTGATTGATCCTTT
Organism: Picea mariana; assembly: GCA_032191745.1. NCBI lineage: Eukaryota > Viridiplantae > Streptophyta > Pinopsida > Pinales > Pinaceae > Picea > Picea mariana. The sequence goes on along the minus strand of JASDQU010589402.1, from coordinate 46,416 downwards.
ATATCTCATGTAAAATATAGAATATTCCAAGAAACTTATTGTTTTTTCAAACTTTGATAATATCACACTGTCATGTATAATGTAATGGAATAAATTAAACATATGATCCCATTTTTATTTTGATACTTCTTGTATCGATGATGTTATAATGTAATGGAATAAATTAAATGATCCCATTTTCTTTTGATACTTGTATTAATGATGTTATAATATGTAGAATTCAATCTTTCTGAACTAAGGTTCATTAAGCCTGGGGCCAGTGACAACCAATATGTACCGTCTTGAATATGTGTACAAGTGAAAGTAGATGCGAAGTTTTGATGAGAACAAACAATGTTATGGGCAGAATCGTTTTCTTTGAATAGAAAGTAAATGCAAAACTTCAAACAAACAAGACTACAAGTGCATTAAAAATAAATTTAAAAATTTGTCAAACTTTTGCCAGACATCCGACAGTAAAATTGCATTTATCTATTTGTGTAACTTTTGCCAGACTCACAGGCACGGAGCCATGAATTCTATTGGATCCTAAATCCAACCATATAAGATTACTACAGTTTCCTATTTCGGAAGGAATAGAACCTGAAATATTAGTGGGACCATAAATGGATAATTGAACAAGCTCTCTCAAATAACCAAATTGAGATGGGATATTACCTGGTAATCGATTGTTTCCCAAAACTAAAATTTTAAGGAAAGAGCAGTTTCCTAGAGACGGAGGAATCGTGCTCTCCAACTTGTTTGATTGTAGATACAGTTGCTGTAAATTTTGCAGCAAGCCCAGTTCGACCTGAATTCTTCCAATCAAGTTGTGAGAAAAAGCGATGTACCATAGCTGAGTACAATTACCAAGAGCGGAAGGGATGTGACCACTGAGTGAGTTTCCCTTAAAATCTATAAGAGATAAATTTCTGATCATACTGAAAATTGAAGGGATTGGACCAGTGAGATTGTTGTATCCAATGGACAACCCTTGGAGAGAAGTGCAGTTGCTCAGAGAAGTTGGAATACTTCCACTAAGATTATTGTTGTTCAAGAGGAGCTGTTCCAACTTGACTAGACGACCGAATTTTGTTGTTATACTCCCTGTCAAGATGTTTACTGAAAGTTGGATCCATCCATTGAAGTCTTGTACAATTACACAACGCTTTTGGAATATAACCGCGGAGCAAATTAAAGCTGAGGTCCAGTATTCCCAGCGCCTTTAGCTGCCCAAATTCCGGTGGAATTCTTCCTGTCAAATTATTACAGGAAAGATTCAGAATTCTTAGTAACGAGAGGCTGCCAAGAGATGGTGAAATGATCCCTTGCAATCCCAATCCAGGCAGTATCATGGCAACCACTCGTTTCGTTCGCTTTCTACACAAAATGCCACTCCAGGAGCACACGTTATCGGAGTTTTCTGAGGTCCAGTTGAGCAGCGATCCATCCGGATCCGATGTGACTGCCTTTCTATATTAAATCTAGATACCATTTAAACATTTAAAATAATAATAATAATAAATAATAAATATTAATAATAATAATAATAAAATATTAATATAATAATAAAAAATAATAAATATTGATAATAATAATACATATTAATATAATAATAAGAAATAACAAATATTGATAATGAGTTTATTGATTTATAAAACAAGGCATTGTTATTTTTCATAAAAATAAAATCCCCTCATTTTCATTTTTATTCTTCAAGAGGTAGGTGCACTCATGCAACTAGAACATTTACACTTAAACCCAAGTGTATGTTTTAAGTGACTTTGACCAATATGGCACTGTTATTCCTCATAAAATTAAAATCTCCTCATTTTCATTTTTATTTTTCACAGGTAAGTGCAGTCATGCAAATAGAACATTTACAATTAAACCCAAGTGTATGTTTTAAGTGACTTTGACCAATATACTTCATTCGTAGTTTATTAATTAAAAATTTCCAAATTAAATGTTGTAAGTTAGACATAAAATTATTTGAACTTCCAAAATGTATTATGTTATCAATAACTTAAACTTAATTACTATGATCCAAAAAATTAGTTATTTAATTAAGTAAAATTTGATCTCTATTATAATTTTTTTAATAATAATTTCTAAAAAAAAATTCATATATAATTAATTTAATTACCCAAATGAGGTTAAGTAACCATCTACATGATTTAATAAAACTAATCCAATTACTCAAATGATATTAAATAACCATGTACACAATTTAATGAAAAAGTTGAATAATTTTTACGACCTAATTCTGACATGGCAGGGTTACTGGACTTGGATTAGGAAGAGGATGCCCTCTGGGTAAAAGAGGGGCTATTCCCCTCTGACAAGGCATACAAGGAGATCTATTCCCGACAAAGTGGGGCAAGTTTACACATGGGAAATATGACAAATGGTTCACCCGTGCAAACATCCAAACGAGTGGATGTCTTATTGAAAAATGTGTTAAAAAGTAATAAGTATTTAACTCATTTTGTAGTCAGAGATTTGGATGCGGAAGAGGGTTTTTACAAAACCTTTGGTGAAAAGTGACCTTCTAATTGTAGCTCTCTGAAGGTGAACACCTTTTTGGAATTTGTTAAAAAGGGTAAATTAACTGGAGAGGTGGAAAAAAGTAAATAAATTAGAAAAGTTTGAAGGTTCGTAGCGACAGACCAATGTATATCTTGGGGAAGGATGTCTCACTGGACAGGGTTGTGAGCTTATCTATGAAGGCATTGGTGGGGATTTTTTTTTACATCAATATGGGGAAAAATAAGCTCAAACAATGGATTTAGGATGTTTGGAAGTCGAAGGTTGGTTATTTCCCTTAGTACAATCTTCTTTCCAATTACTGGATTATATTCCATTTCTTATCTAAAGAAGACCTAATAAAAATCCTTTAGACTCTGTGGATTATTGATAGAAGCATTTTAATGTTAAAGAAATGGGAACCAAATTTTAATCCCTATTTGGATTTGTTCAAGAAGAGATGTTTATGGATCGCGATGCTTGATTTTCCAATAGAGTTGTGGGTTTTAAATATTTTTAAGGATATAGGAGACTTTGTGGGTCAATTTGTTTATTTTGATGAAAAATATCTTAAATGGAAGGGACGATGGGTCGATTTGTTTATTTAGATGGAAAAGTATCTGTGGGTCGATTTTCCAAAACTTTCTTAGAGCACAAAGATCCAACCAAGGGATCTTAGAGCACAGAGACCCGATTTGGGGGTTCCTCCATGAATGTCCTTTCATATAACTTGAGGGGGGTTGGCGGTGCCCTGTAACATCCTGGTCTTATGCACATCTGATTGGACTTATTATTTGAGGACACTTGCGTGCAAGTGATCCAGTTCCTTATATGATTGATTGTTTCTCTTATGGATTATGATGATGTTGTGGATATGATGATATGTTATTTGATTATATTTGTATTGGCAGGTGCTATTGACTGGTTTCTCTTGAGTGTGAAGGACTCTAGACCGATTAAGGATGCCGATGGAATCGATGGACTTACTTGGACTCCAGATCAAGTTAGGGAGTCGATTGTTTATGGTTTGAGTGTTTTTGTTATTGCATATGTGACACATGACTGGTAAATTATGATGTTGATTTTGGATTGCTGACATGTTTCGTTGATGGATGCAGGATAACGATAGCTTTCTAATCAGACTCACATTTGGAGTAAAGGGGTCACACACGACAACAAGAGATATTGAGAGAGAAGTGTGGCAGCATCCCTGCCACAACCTACTAGCACTCTTGTCGTGGCTCGAGCTGTAGGTTAACGATTACCTAGTTCGAGAAATCCATGATGTCGTGAGGTTAGAATGAGATAGTCGCTCACAAAGATTCTAAGGGGCACGCAATAAGGCAGGGTCTTTATTCCTTAGAGGTCCTTATTTTCCCACAAGGTCACCTAACAGAGTATTGAATCCAAGGGCTTGACGCCTACCAAAATCATTCAAAAGGCGAGTGACATGCTTGGAGCACGTAGTGTGTCTTAAAGGACACATCGCACAAAGGGAACTTTAATGAAGGCGAGTGGCACCCTTGGAGCACGTAGTGCGTCTTGAAGGGCAGGTCGCAGTTTTGACACTGGTGAGTCAATGAAACTAGGTACCTAGAAAACAATCTCTCATTTTGACCTGGTCAGCCTTAAGATAATTGTTGCATGAGTAAAGTCTAAAAATTATAGAATTTTCCTTGAAAACAATTTTGTTGAGCCTAGTTGAATTTAAAGCCTAGGTCTAAGTAGGACATGAGAATTTAAAAAATAATTAAGTAATAAAGCGGGGATGAAAAAAATGGGGGTGAAAATTAAATTTAAAAAAAAATTTAATGGAGGATTAAATTATTTAAAAGATTAATTGTTGGCCAAGTACAAAACTTGCTAATTCAGAACTTAGACCAAAAAGAGGAAACTTAAATACAAAGGAATGTGAAACATAGAAGGGAATATAGTCTAGAGAACCTTCTAATTTCGAACTCAACTAAGCTTTAAGAAAGACATTAATCATTAAGGGAATGTAAGGGAATAAAGGGATATTGAAGAGTATTTTTAGGAATGCTTTTAGGTGGGTGAGAGAAATTGACATTTTAAATTAATCAATTAAATGAATTTCTGGTGCAACTAAGGGATCAGGGGACAAGTGTACGGGGGAGAATTTTCCTAATAATAAATTAATAAAAAGAATTTAATGTGCATTTGGCAACAAGTCACTAAGAAAACTCTATAAAATGGATGGTAGGGAAGAGGAATGGATCACGTCTGGTGGGCGTAAGGTTACCTGTCGATATTTTTCTTGATTGATTTTCCTTGTGGGAGTTGGGATGCCTAGCTCGATTAGATAGTGGTAACTCGACTTTGTGAGGCGAGCTGGGAGCTAGCTTTTCTCTGGTTTGTGTGTATGGCCCCTTTACGACTTGAGGGGCTGAGGGGGAAGAAGAGTACCCCTAGCGTTGGTTGGGAGGCATTGGTGAGGTTTCATTGATTAACAAGCTGAAGCGAGAATAAGCACAATTCTCAGCGGGAGGAAGCCAACGTCAACCTACCTCAGCATCAACACCCCTGATGGTTACAGTACTCCATCTTTATATTGTGGTTAAAAGTTGAAGAAGTTGTGTAATTTCCCGCTGAGAAAAATGTATATTAAATGTTATATGTCGAATTTTAATTTGAAATTTGTTATGTTTGGCAATTCATGTTCTTCCGAGGAATTTCTTGTTCTTGTTTTGTAGTGGAATGTTCAATTGAAATGGGTTAACTGCCAAATTGCATGTTCTGTAGTGGAGATTTTAATGTCAAAATTTTAATTTGAAATCTGTTATAAGTCGCAATGTATTTTCTGCAGAGTAATTTCCAATTCTTGTTTGGTAGTGGAAAGTTTATTTGAAATGGGTTACCTGTCGAATTTTATGTTCTATAGTGGAAATTTTAATGTCAAATCTTAATTTGAAATCTGTTATAAGTCAATTTGTGTTCTGAAGAGGAATCTGTTATAAGTCAATTTGTGTTCTGAAGAGGAATTTCCTGTTCTTGTTTGGTAGTGGAAAGTTTATTTGAAATGGGATACCTGTCGAATTTTGTGTTCTGTAGTGGAAATTTTCATGTCAAAATCTTAATTTGAACTCTGTTTATTGAGTACAACACTTGCTAAATTATAGATCACTGTTTTTAAACCTTCTTCATTTTTTTTTATCCTCGCAAAGTTCTCGGGCTCTGAGTTAAAGGCTTCAGATCCCTACTTCAATCCGTGTCCAACCACTCCCTCTTTTTCTCTGCGTCTGCGTCTGGGGAGGGTCAAGGATCTGCGCCTTCACTCCTTTCCCAGCCAAGCGTTTCACCTTACTACCTCTGCGAATTCACTTCTTATCTCTGTGCATCCCTCCTCAGACCCTCTGCGTTTATCCTGGAGGCCTTGGGCAACATTGTCGGCCAAGAGGCGCCTGGGATTTTTATGCTACACGCTCGGTCTCTTGAATCCATGATCCCATCCGCCAATACCTCCACGAGGGAAATTTAGTAGGCTGTCGAAGCATCATTGATCGAGAACTCTCCCTTCTTAGCTACGCCCTTAACTGTTGCGTTACCATCGGAGCTTGCTCTTAAAAAAAAATCGGGAACAACACGTGTCAAGGATTCCAACGAGAGTCTGTACGCTCTCTGGAATGAACTGCAGGGTCGATATAGCAGAGGGCCGAACCCGGGCATGCTAGTGTTCATAAGATGTGTGGAGCCTCACATGTGGCCTCGACCCAACCGTTCCCTTCAAAACAACGACAACCCTTCCTCCCTCAGCACGGGTCTAGCCACGTGTCTTAAAACTCTTTAGACCTGCGACCTTCCTTCCCTCCTCAACGCTGGTCTTTCCAACCATTTTAACGGTCTGGACTGATTTGATCTGCCTTCCTCCGGGATAGTATGGTCTTTGTGCACCAATTAACATTGGATTGCGTCCCCCCCTTGGATTCCTCTGCCAGTGAACTGTTGTTTTTCTAATTTCGTAATTGATGCCACCGAAGGCAACGACAACAAACAATTCCTGTTAGGCATCCTTACATACGGTATTGGTAATTGATATTTATGGTGGATAAGTTTTTTTTTTTTTTTAACCATGGGAACAGCAACCTCCCAAGAGTATATCCAACAGCCCGCAAGCCAGATATTAACACATGCTCTTAACCATTGGGCCCACTCAGGTGCTCTTTATAGTGGATAAGTTTTAATATTGGATTAGTATTGTTGGGAAGTGTCTATAACCAATAATTTAAGGTATAGAATTTAATTGCGCTAAAGGTAAAACTGAGTTGAACCCCGTGAGGGTCTAAACATCCCCAAGGTTTTTAACCTCCATTTATACAATAACATTTTATTTCATTGTTTCATTTATGATCGTCTCCTTGTAATGATTAATAATCATTGTTATTTTATTAATGTCTAATTTACATGTTCAACCAAGACGGGTACAGATGTTAATGTTGACCTGGTGGGAAGGGATTTAAGGTTGACATATGCGGCGTGTAATCCCTCATTCGCACCCAAAATGTTAGACCAGACCCCTTGCGCTTTAGTTCATTTGACGATTATCTAGCTCCTTGAACGAATGCATTGTACGGATAATTGCTGTCATCTTAACTCACGCCTTTAAAACACGATTGTTACATGTTGTTTAAGCCTTCTTTATATTTTGCACGATGATTTGTAGTGTCGATGAATGACACATTTAATAGAATGCATGCCCGCACTGAATCAGTGACTGATTAGAAAATTAAATCATTTACTTGTGCGGACTGAATTTTTATGGCAACGCATGATGTTAGACCCTAGACCCCTCGCGCATAGCGAAACCTTGAAGTGAAGACTGATATTAGAGACTTCAGACTACCTGTGCGTAATGAATTGTAATGTGGTGTTTGATCGTTATGACTTAGAGTCCTTGTGCATTGAATAATGTTACTCTTGCGCCTCGACTCTAGGCAATGAATGATCTTATGTATATGATCAGATTTCCTTACAACCATTACAGTCGTTTACCTTGCACATTCCCTTATGTTGTCTTCTGTTGGATTAGCAACCCTTACTTGCATCATCAAATATATTGATGAACAATGGATTACAATCTTTACTTGTGCTATTAGATTTATCAATGAATAATGGATTAACAACCTTTATTGCGCCTTTAAATCTTTAGCGAATGATCGATGTAGACACTAAACTTCTTGCTCCTACAAATTTTATGCCTTGTGTGATGGTGTAGAAATGGTTTATCTTGCGCCTTGGATTATGTTGATGAGTAGGTGTTAGGATTGCTCGTGCCTTGGACTAAGTTGTTTCTTAAATGTTCATGCCTTGGTTATCTAGCACGCTTGTCACAATGTTACGGTACGATTCCAGGTGAATAATTATTGGCGAAATGATCAATGAGTGAATATGTTAATCTGGAAATGGATATTGTGCTTACCTTGAAAATGATGTTGATTATTGTAATTGATGTTTGATTGAATCGTGCACCTGGAAGTTAAGTGGATATCGATGAGCCTTAAAAATTTAATAATTAGATCATTTGTGCCTTGATGATTGTTGAACATTAAGATTGGCACCTTTAGGCGTCGTCATTAATTGTAGAACGCAGTGGCATTGGGTTGTTGTTAAATATGGTGTTAATACATCTTTATGCGTGTCGTGTTTCATGGGGATGATGTGTCGATATTGTGTCATAATTTATTTTTAATGTGTTATTATTGTTCATTGATATGTGACTGATGTGTCGATGATGTTGCTAAATTTTTAATGTTTAATTTTCCTAATGCAAAAAGAAAATAATAAAAATTGGCACGTTGTACGTCACTTGTGTGTCGTAACAGTGGGGTCATTAAATTCCCCAAAAATGTTAACCCTAAAGAGGTTAATACAGTCTATGAACCCCGATATCATCTTCTTCTATGAAACAATGGTTGATCATGAGAAGGCCAAAAATTTATCCTTAAAATGTTGTCCATCTTGGAATTGTGTGGCGATAGATTCTTTTGGACTCTCATGGGGTTTGATTTCTAGCTGGAACCCTTCGAAAGAATATTTCCATGCCTTCCATATCTCTGCTGGTATAATTTTGGAAGGTCGGATAAAAGACGTTTCTTACCCTCTAAAACTATTGAACTGCTATGGGCCATACAAAGACAAAGTTCCCTTTTGGAAGCTTTTGGAGAGCAATGGTTTCTTAAAGGAGGATAATATAATAATTGGAGGGGACCTCAGCTCAACTCTCTCTTATAGGGAGATTTGGGGGGACCAAGAAATTGTAGATCCCCTCTCTGAATTGTTTTCCTCTTTGTTTACTTCAGCAGGTTTAGTTGATACTTTTCCAAGTCATATATTTCCAACATGGAGGAATGGATGTAATGGAGAAGAAGGAATTGAAAAAAGACTAACTCGTTTTTTTATGAATGAAGATCTGTTGGGGAACATGATCAGATGTATATCTTGGGTCATAAACTCCTTTCCATCATATCATAACCATGTTTTCCTATAGTTTGAAGAACAAAAGGACACATTTCATTTCACTTTCAAATTTAATCATGCCTATTTGAAGGAGAAGGAATTTAGTTTTCTAGTAAGATCAACTTGGTTGTCAATGTCTTCTTGGTAATATTCTTCAACTATGAATTCGATAATGTCCAAGCTAAAAAATTTAAAATAAGTTGTGGTTTCTTGGAAAAAAGAGAAAATAAAAAAGACGCAGGCTGAATATAGTGATTTGGAGCATAAATTAACATAAGTTGTGCAAATATTTCCCTCACAAATATTTCCTTCTGATGTAAAAGAGGAGATCATGACACTTGAAAAAAGAAAAGATGAGATTCTCAAAGTAGAGAAAGAATCATGGCGACTCAAGAGCATGGCCATTTGGTTGAAAAGTGGGGATAGGAATACAAAATGTTTTCACAAATTTGTAGAGAATAGAAATAATTATAATACTATATGGGATGTGTTGGATTTAGAAGGGAACATTCAACATACACAGGCTGGGATTAAAGCAACTTCTCCCAACTTCTACAGTTCTCTTTATAAATAATAGGTAAATGAAGATACTTTAACCCAACTTAATGTGTTAAAGGAAGTCCTAATATTCTTCACATATGAAGAAAGCAATGAGGTTGGTAAGCAAGTGACTCTTCAGAAGGTTGAGAAAATTGTAGAGTTGATGCTGAAGGAAAAAATCCCAGGCCCAGATGGATGGACCCAAGACCTTTTCCACCACTTTTTTGATATTATGGGTAAAGATATGTTAAATGCAATGGATGAGACAAGGATTTCCAGTAAGGTAAGTGGTTCACTAAATTCTACATTTCTAATTGTCTTCTTTTTATGAATATAGACCAATAGATCTATGTAAATGTAGTGGAAGGAGTCAAATCCATCTTCTTTTCATGAATATAGACCAATACCTCTATGTACCTTTGTCTACAAAGTTATTACTAAGCTTATAGCCCCCACGATAAAAGACAAATTGGCTTTATGTATTTCAAATGAACAATTTATTTTTCTAAAGGACATGCTTCTCTCTAATGCTATTGGACTTGCTCAAGAGTGTATGCACTCTTCAAAATCCAAGAAGATGGCCTCCATAATTTTGAAATTGAACTTAAAGAAAGCCTATGATAAAGTTTTTTAAGAATGTTTTTGATCCAGATAGGCCTTAAATGGGAGGTGGTTCAATGGGTAATGGGATGTGTATCAAGTGCAAATTTTGCAGTTCTGATCAATGGTTCACCAACAAACTTCTTCAAAGGATTCAAGGGCTTAAGGTAAAGTTTCCCTCTTTCACCTTTGCTATTTCTTTTGGTGGTGGAAATTCTCAATAGATTGATGAAGAAGGACAATTTCGAAGGCTTTTTCTCAGGTTTAAAAGTAGCAAATGGCCTAGACATCACTCACTTACTTTCCGTGGATGATGTATTGATTCTTGGCATTGGATCTATTTAAGAATGGACATATTTAAAGAATATATTTCTTCTTTCTGTCAAGCCACTGGAATGGAAGTTAATTGTCATAATTTGCCTTCTTTATAATAATTTGGAGGCTGAAAAGGTTGAAAGGCTTGAAGATATTTTTGGAATTCCCATAGCCCATTTAGAATGTGGTTTGAAATATTTAGGTTTCTTCCTTAAGCCTAATGACTATAAAGTCTATGATTGGATCTGGCTACTCCAAAAAATAGAAAAGAGAGTTGGCCATTGGTATTTTAGGTGGCTCTCACTAGGAGGAAGATTAGTTCTCAGCAAATCTGTTCTTCAAAATATCCCAATTTATTGGTGCACCTTAGCAAAGGTTCCATCTATGATCAAGATAAAAATTAGACAAGTGTTTTTGAATTTTCTATGGAGATGAACAAGGAAACCCTTAGGTTTTCATCTTGCTAATTGGGATCTGATAAAAAAACCTAAATCTCTTGGAGGATGGGGTATAAGGAACTTAGATTGATTTGCACAAGCCTTATCATCCAAGTCTTTATGGAGAGAATTGTTCAAGACAGGTTTGTGGAGTTTATGAATGCACAAAAAATACCTCAAAGGAGTAGATGCCATATTTTGGTTGAGAAATGAAAATTACAAGTATCAGGTAGCCTCACTTTTCTGGAGGAATATTCTATTGTCTATTCCTTTTTTAAAGAAGTGATTAGCTTGGTCTATTGGCACTGGTACTAGAGTTTTGGTAGGATTAGACCCTTTTTTTATAAGTGGCCCTTCATTCAAACTCTCTACAGGTCTCATTAGTCATTTGCATACACTTAATATTTGTTCTCTTGCTGATATTCGTCACACCTCTCCATATAGTGTTTCGGGTTCACTTGACTGGTTAAACCCCATTGATTTGGGTATGGAAAGAGACTTGGCTTCATAATGGGACTCATACACTTTAATGTTAAGAGGTAGTGGTGTTTCACTCAGGCATGAAGAGGATACAATCATGCGGACATGGAACAAGTCCTCGGGATCTGTCACAGTCAAATTTGCTTATGATGCATTGGTTGTACAAAATGTGAAAGAGGTTCTATATTGGTGGTGTCGAGCTATTTGGAAAATACAGATTCTAGTAAAAGTCATTCTCTTTATTTGTCTCTGTCTACAAAACCACATTCTCACTGGGGAGAACTACAAAAAATGAGGAGGAATAAGACCTTCTATGTGCTTGTTGTGCTTGAGAAGTGATGAAACCACTCAACACCTAATGGTTGAGTGAAAATTCTCTTGTTTCATATGGAAGGAAGTTTGTACATAGTTAAAAATCCATGATTTTTGGATTTCTCAGCCCTTGACAAAGAATTTGAAATCTTGTTTTGTTGTTTCTCCTCGAAACAGGAAGGTCCCATTTTATGTTCTTTGGGGAATTTGGAAATATAGGAAAAAGATCTTCTTTGAAAACATTGCCAATAATGATGATGGAATATATTTGACGATCGTCATGGCTATCAAAGAGTTTCCAAATACAGTTGAAGGAGAAAATTTTGATTTCATTTTGAACCCAATCTACTTTGAACAAAATCCTCTAGGCTTCTTTGATGGAGTTGTAGAGAGTGGTTCCTGCGATGTTGGTATAGTACTAAAATTGAGCAGTGACCTTTTTTACAGGATCCATCTTGCTATTGAACCTGGTACTAACATAAAAGAAGAAATTTTTGACTTATGGGGTCTTCTCCACTTCCCTTTAAGATTACAGATTCATGAATTAATGGTGGTTGGTGATTCAAAGATCATCGTATATTGGTTTGATGAAAAGTCCAGCTTGAATGTTTTAACATTATAGGTTTGGAAGAGAAATATTTTGGAGCTCAAACCTTTTTTCAGTTGGTTACAATGCTTCCATGTTCACAGGATTTTCAACTCTCAGGCAGAATCCCTTTCAAAGTGTAACACCTTGTTTCCCCCAACTTGTAAATATAACTATAATGGCCAAGAGACTATGGAAAACTCCATATGTGTGAATGTTGATTTGATGGACCTTTGTATGAAAGATAAATGAATGTAAATTCTATTATTTACTAGAAAATGGATAAGTGTTGCATGACTGCTGGAAGGGGGTGTACTTAAAAAGACCGCTAATGATATGCAAAGAGATGGTGAAGGGGACTAGGAATGGTTGCGTTAACCGACACCAAACCAATACTTACTGGATTTAATTGCATAGGACCAAAACAATCCTCTGACCTCGAAATGAATTACATTTAGGATGGTAGGTGGAGAGACCTCCTCAAGATTTAATGAGGGGATGGGGCATAGAACCCATCTGTAAGGATTCCAGACTTGACCGCGAGCTGGGAATTCGAGCCACACACAACCTTGCTAAAAAAGGCGAGAAAGGAAGGTGTGGTGGGCAGATGGAGGCCTGCAAAGAGTGCAGAGATGAGAGGTGAATCTCTCGAGTTCAAGTAAGAATTGGAAATAAGTGTTCCGGTCAAAAGAATTGGCAGAGAAGGTTATGATACAAGCTGATAAACGAGGATGGTCATCCTTTCTTGGTATCCTATAAACCATTTCCAAGATCATGTGGGAGGAGGAGAGTAACCTCCGTCCCTACTATTGTTGAGCTAGAATAAAATATTATGTTGCAAAGCATCGTGGTCTAGCTTGGGGGTGGCTAGTGGTAAATCCGTTTGGACTAATTGGGCCTATGGTTGGGTGGAAACGGGCACCCCTTCCAGAAGTCGCTTCATGTTGTTTGGTTCTGATAAGTATCTTCCCTGCTTTATTTGTTGAATTGGAATGATGGATGAATACTTGGACTTATACATATGTGCATTTATAAATGTCTTCTGTGTGAAATGGCTATGTTATGAGTATGCCTTCATCTCTTTGTGAACTTACACTTCCGACTGATAGTTTGTAGGCCTAGCTTAACTCCTTAGGCCTATCGAGGGTATAAGTTTTTAAGATGGTCGAGATAGGAGATATTGTGTCGACCCGAAACCATCCATCCGAAGAGAATTCCTCTTCCAGACCCTTTGTCATGCGACCGAAATTCCAGACCCAAGTCCTTAACCCTTTCATGGTAAAGCTCAAGACAGGTAGTGAAGTTGAAGCCTTGAAAAGAGGATGTCTCTTCATTGGGAAGGAGAACAGATGAGATCCGCTTGAGGGGAAATATATGAATGATACCCAAGAACCTTGGGATAAACCTAAGGAATACATTTCCCCTTGGATTCGTAGCTCCAGAAGTCTGGGACTTCCAAGTAAGACCAACCTTACTAGCCTTATGCAGACGAAAGGTGACCGGGAGACTTAGTATCCCATGAGATTGATTGATGATAGGCAGTTCCCCAGGTGGTTGGGTGAACCTATATCACCAATTAAATCGAGGCCCGAAACCCCAAAGGTCAGAGCCATGAAGGACCCATCACCGTAGATCATGGGATCCTTTGGATCCTTTCCCAACCGTCGACATATCAGGGATGCCTAACGCTAGTCCCTGTAATTCAAAGATTGGACACTTTAGAAGGTAAGAGGATTTTGCATAGAAACACTCCAGAATGCCGAAACCCTGAGGTAACCAGAGCCATATATCTATAGGTCTACGTGACTGGATCTCAAGCATGAATTATGAGGAATGTAGAAGCCTATCAGCCCAAGGTGACGAGGTACAGTGACATCATCCTTGGTGACATGGATCCAAACTTGACGAGCCACATGCCACCTGGTCTCATGCGCATCACCTACTCCATAGGACCCTTGGATTGTGACATGCATCCTCCCAGGTGAGGGCATGTGTCATTGTTGGCCTAACTATGTGTCATCCCCTCATACGTGTCCTCTTAGCCAAGGTTGTTGGTGAAGGAACTGGGATTCTGAGATTCTCAAACTTCGTAACTACGAAAGATTTGGAGCATAGTATCGTAGAGAGTTCAAAGAAAACTCGAAGCCATAATTAGCAGAGTATATCTAAACCGTCCATTGGAAAGGACAGGTGTCATTAGCTTCCACACTCTGGAGCAGAAGTACTCTGAAAGAGTTGAAGATTGGAGGGTCGAGAACCCCCGAATCTAGAGACTCGAAGTCAATTTTAGTCGTTGGCTGTGGAAAGAGTATGGACCATCAATTTGACCCATGTTTTTTTGTGAGTCCAGAGTCCGGTGGAATTAGAGTCAAGTGAGTCAGGAACACATGAAGTCCAAAGTCTCGACGCGTGTGAGGAACCTACCGAGTGGGACCCATGTCAAGGTCTCGTGGCCTCATCCAATGAATACCCGAGGAACTTGAGAGAGGCATATCCACTAGTTCTGAGCTCGGTTTTGAGCGTGATGACCGTGGATGGAAATCCCTAGATGAGTATAATGGGATTTGAGACCCCGAATGATGCTCTTCAGTTCTTAAGAAGAGCAAAATTTCGACACCCCACCATGGGTCTGTTACAAATTGGTATCATAGAATGGTTACAACACTTGGCCTGCTTGGGCTCATGGACAAGTTGCGTAAAAAAAACGTTAAAGGAATTTAAGGGTGACACCCTACCTTCCTTCCTAAAAAGTCTAGTTAAACCCTTACTATAGAAAATAATGAAATCTTTCTACTGTGTGTGTGTATTTAAGAGATATGAACTATGTGTTGCTTAGGAAGTAATAGACTGCTAGCTAACAACAAGTTTACTGTCATCACTCAAGTGGTCGGTCAACCGTGGGGAACTACAAGTATAAATGATGGTGATGCATGATTAAATGGGGGATGGATCCCACAATAGAGGTGAAGAATCTGACGAGAGGAGAGTGGTAGAGACTCCTCTGGATCTGATTGAAATTGTAAGGAGCCTCATGGCCGAATTACAGAGCTACAAGGCCGACAATGAGAGATTGATAAAAGAACAAGAGAATAAAATGGAAATTAATGAAGTCTTATTGCATATTTTATCTGACATACAGAGACAGTTGTAGCATGAACCTGCAACCAGTCATGTGGACCGAAGACAGACGAAGAGGAGCTGAAGTCCACCTGAGATACGAAAACGTGGTCCCATAGGTGGCCACACTAGGAGGAGTACCTTGAGGAAGGTCCAACTTGGAGACATGGAACACTCATCGAGAGAAACCTCTTGAAAGGAAATTGGCGACTCAGAGGGATATTCTAGTAGTAAAACTAGCTCACATTCTCAAAGGAAAATGAAGAAACAAAATCATTCTAAAATTCATGACCCTGAAGAGTTCAAGAAAGGAAAACCACCCTCTTTCGATGGTGATATTAAGAAAGGGGAAGAGGCAGAAGCCTGACTACTTGGGCTAAATAAGTACTTCAGAGTCCATGATTTCTCTTAAAACTTGAAGGCTCGAATAACCACCTTCAACCTAAATGGAAAGGCTTCCATTTGGTGGGAAGACCTTAAGAATGTGAAAGGAATCCATGAAGAGGACCTATCTTGGAAATGGTTTGAGAAACACTTCAAGAAGAAGTATTTGTTAGAAAAATATTTCGATGAGAAGACTAAAGAGTTATATGAACTCAAGTTGGGACAACTCACCATAGAGGAATATGTCAATAAATTCCTTGGGTTGATGAGGTATGTACCCTACATAAAATAAGAAAAGGTAAAAGTCCAACGATTTATCAGTGGGTTACCTAAGACCTACCGAAACAGGATTGATTTTGACAAGCCAAATACCTTAGAAGACACTATCCAAAAGGCAAGGTATTGTTATGAATAGTTCAGGTGTTAGACAGAACCTCGTGAGGACTGAAAGCAGAATAATAGTTCAAGGTTCAAGAAGAATGGGTTTAAATCCCCAATATTTAATAATTATAGGAAGGATTCAAGGATGATCCTTCCTACCCGAAGTGTGCACCAACAGAATTTCCCCTCCCAGAGGGGAAATAAACCTTTTGGATCAACCCTAGGAAAGATTGATAACCCAAAGAGAGAACCGTTGAAATTTTGGGGTTGTGGAGAAGAACATATATTGAGGGACTTCCTACACAGACAACAGAACAATAGGAGGTTTTACGACATCCAAGAATCTACCACCATCAATGATGTGGCTAGGAGTATGCCACGGATTTATGCAACCATGGATAATAAACAAGCCGACCACCAAGTTTCAGTGGTGGAGATGGAAGGTATGATCGCCAACCATCCAGTTTCTATTTAATTGACCCTGGTTCTAATTTGATTTATGTGGCCCCTCAGACTCTTGATAAGTGTAAATTGTAGCCACATAGACATGCTAAGCCATGGTTGGTGCAACTAGCCACTGGCACCAAAAGAAAAGTAGCGGAAGTCATACCAGCTTGCAAATTCATTATGGATGGATTGCCCACCTAAGCTACCCTTAACATACTTCCCCTAGGATCTTATTACCTATTGATTGGTATGGATTGGCTAGATGCGTATAAAACTAAGTTGGAATGTTACCATAAAACATTAGAATGTATACATGGAGAAGGGAGAAATATAACCCTCCGAGGAATTCATAAGCTTGTCTCAGTGAGACGAATATCAACCCTTGAAATGAAAAAGTATTGCAGAAAGGGATGTCCTCTATACACAATATAGGTGTTGGAAACTATTGAGGATGACAGGACAAACCCAGAGGACCACTCCCTATTAAGGGAGTATAGAGATGTG
Organism: Picea mariana; assembly: GCA_032191745.1. Lineage (NCBI taxonomy): Eukaryota > Viridiplantae > Streptophyta > Pinopsida > Pinales > Pinaceae > Picea > Picea mariana. The sequence continues at coordinate 29,337 of JASDQU010589402.1, read as the reverse complement.
TTTCCAGAAGAGGTACTGGGTCTACCCCCGAGAAGAGACATTGACTTATCGATAGAACTTGTAGCAGGAGTAGTGCTAGTGTCTAGGTCACCCTATAGGATGAGTACACCTGAACTAGTTGAGCTCAAGCTATAGCTAAAATAAATTATGAACAAAGGCTACACCTGGCCTAGCATATCTCCATGGGGAACACCAGTCCTATTTGTGAAGAAGAAAGATGGCACACTTTGACTGTGCATAGATTATAGACAACTCAATAAGACAACCATAAAGAACAATTACCCCTCGCCAAGAATCAATGACTTGTTCGACCAATTAGGGGGTGCTTCCATTTTCTCAAAGATTGACTTGAGATATGGATACCATCAAGTCCGAATCAAGGATGAATACATCCACAAAACCTCCTTCAGGACAATATATGGTCACTATGAATTTGTGGTAGTGTCATTCAGATTAACCAATGCCCATGCCACTTTTATGTGCTTGATGAACAATGTACTTAGCAAATTCCTAGACATATTTGTATTGGTTTTTATTGATGATATCTTAATATACTCCAATAATAGAAAGGAGCATGAAGAACATATTAGAATTGTACTTCAAGTTCTAAGAGAGCATCAAATCTATGCTAAGTTTAGCTAGTGTGACTTTTTCCATAAACAAGTCCATTACTTAGGACATGTTATTTCTAAAGGAGTGGTAGTAGACCCTGACAAGATCATATCTATCATGGAGTGGCCTACCCCAAAGGATTTTTCAGATATCAGATCCTTTATGGGCTTAGAAGGATACTATAGGAGATTCATAAAAGGATTTTCCAAGATTGGTTGTCCAGTCATTGCCCTCTAGAAGAAGGGGGTTAAATTCACCTGGACATCAGAGTGTGAAGAAAGGTTTCAGGAACTTAAATAATGTATGACCCATGCACCCGTGTTGAATATCATAGACCCTAATAATGACTACCTCGTGTGTATAGATTCTTGCAAAGAAGGACTCAGAGGAGTCCTTATGCAAGAAGGACGCATAATTTACTACGAATCCAGAAAATTGAATGAGCATGAAATCAATTATGTGACCCATGATCTAGAGTTGGATGCCATAGTACATTCTTTAAAAATGTGGAGGCATTACCTCCTGGGTAGGATATTCATACTTATGACAGACCATTGTGGGTTGAGGCACCTGTTTGACCAACCAAAACTCAATGCTAGACAAGCTAGGTGGATGGCTCTCCTTAGTGAGTTTGATTTTGAAATCAAACATATCAAAGGAAAGGAAAATAGGGTGGTCGATTCCCTTAGTAGAAGTATGACAAAAATTCACCTGGCAGCAGTGAGCACCTGTGAAATGAATGTCAGGGAAAGAGCCAGGAATGCACAAGAAACATATGCATTCTTGAATACCTTGATAGCGTACCTGAAGCAAGAACCCGTAGGGCTAAGTATGAAGGCTACTAGATGATGAAATGAGGTATGTTGACTTACCGAAACAGATTATATACCCCAAGTTATGATGATTTGAAGAGGTTCATAATGGATGAATTGCACAAGAGACCATACATTGGTCATCCAGGTTATCAAAAAATGATCATGACCACTAAGAAACAATTCTATTGGCTTGGATTGAAAAAGGACATAGCTGAATATTTAGCTAAATGTCTAGAATTCCAGCAAGTTAAGACAGAACATAGGCACCAAGCAGGGTTGTTGCAACCTCTACCAATTCTAGAATGGAAATGGGAGACCATCTCCATGGATTTCATCACTGGATTGCCAAAATCGGCTAGGGAGAATGATGACATCATGGTAGTGGTGGACAAGTTGAGTAAGTTCGCTCACTTCATTCCCATCAAATCGACTTGCAAGGCAATAGATATTGCCAACATCGTCATGAAGGGGATATTCAGACTGCATGGCATGCCTAAGGGGATTGTATCTAACAGAGACACGAAATTCACTTCAAACTTTTGGAAATCCTTGATGGCTAGTTTTGAGACTAAATTGTTGTTTAGCATAGCTTATCACCCTCAAACCGATGGACAGACAGAAAGAGTAAACCTGTTAGGGTCCTAACCCACACATAGGTAGAACAATATATTCGGATGTAATAAAAGTCAATATTAATAAGGCCTTTTAATAAAATAGAATAATACGGATGTAAGAAGACCAGATAGAAGCTTCCGCTTCTAGAAGGATCTTTCTCTAGATGCTTCTTTTGATAGACATATTTAGTATAAATAGGAGTTGAGGGTATGAGAACCCTAGTTTTGGATATTATTGTAATAGAGCTCTGCTCAAGTGGAGGTTTCCCCCTCGAAGAGGCCCGTGAACATTACTTTCATAATCAAAGTGTTATTTTTGTTGTTATTCTTATATCATTTCAATGCTATTGTGGTGATTGTTCTAGTTATATTGCTGTTATTCTGCCATTTCTATCATTTTATTTATGTTTTGCATACTTTTTATATCTGGTATATTACAAGTGGTATCAGATCACTTTCCTTGGCATAAATTGTGGGTAATTTTTTTTTTTTTAGGGTAGAGATGTATTCCAGCATATTTAAGCCACATAGATCTGTCGTTATGCGCATAAAACCACAGTTGAGGGATTCATACACACAATAAATACAAGTGGTTATTAAGCACACATCTGTTGGCCACCCTTGTAACCCCTGTTGGTACCCCTTCGAGTGGTAGCGCATCAAAAAACACTTGTCTACAGATCAACCTAGATTTCCTAAAGCCCTCTTTAGATAAACCGATCGACCACCTGAATGCCATAGTGCCATCGAGAACAACACTCGAGAAGATACTCTCTAGTACCTGGGTAGTCAGGTAGTACAACTAAGGGTATGGTCTATCCTCCTTAGTTAGTGCCCTGAGATATTGGGTCAAGTACTACTGTTGGACCTCACATGTATATTAGAGAGCTATAGCATAAGGAAAACCCTTGTTTGTAGAACCGTTGAATACCTAACCCTTGGGGATAGAAACATAAACAAATTAAAACAGACAAGATCTATTATCGCGCAACTGTGTTTGGGTTGCCAAATCACTACACATTTCTTCCTAGTTAAGCATTTGGGCATTTCATCACTGCAGTATTCTTCAGATTAGAGTATAACTCCCAATACCTCTTCTAGAAACACATCTCTATACTCCCTTAATAGGGGGTGGTCCTCTAGGTTTGGTCTATCATCCTCAATAGTGTCCAACACCTGTATTGCATATAGAGGACATCCCTTTCCGCAATAATTTTTCATTTGAAGGGTTGATATTCATCTCACTGAGACAGACTTTTGAATCCTTAGAGGGTTATTTTTCGTCCTTCTCCATTTATACATTTTAAGGTTTTATGGTAACAATCCAACTTAGTTTTATATGCAGCTAGCCAATCCATACCAATCAACATGTCATAAGATCCTAGGGGAAGTATGTTAAGAGTAGCTTGGGTGGGCAATCCATCCATAATGAATTTGCAAGATGGTATGACTTCCACTACTTTTCTTTTGGTGCCAGTGGCTAGTTGTACCAACCATGTATTAGCATGTCTATGTGGCTGCAATTTACACTTACCAATACTCTGAGGGGCCAAATAAATCAAATTAGAACTAGGGTCAATTAAATAGAAACTAGATGGTTAGTGATCATACCTTCCATCTCCACCATTGAAGCTTGGTGGTTGACTTGCTTATTATCCATGGCTACATAAATCTGTGGCATACTCCTAGCCACATCATTGATGGTGGTAGCTTCTTGGATGTTGTAAAACCTCCTATTGTTCTGTTGTCTGTGTGGGTAGTCCCTTAGTATATGTTCTTCTCCACAACCCCAAAATTTCAACGGTTCTCTCTTTGGGTTATCAATCTTTTCTGGGGTTGATCCAAAAGGTTTATTTCCACTCTGGGAGGGGAAATTCTGCTGGTGCACACTTCGGGTAGGAAGTCTCATCCTTGTATCCTTCCTATAGTTATTAAATATTGGGGATTTAAACCCCTTCTTCTTGAACCTTGAACTATTATTCTACTTCTAGTCCTCGCGAGGTTCTGTCTAACACTCAAACTATTCATAACAATACCTTGCCTTCCAGATAGTGTCTTCTAAGGTATTTGGCTCGTCAAACTCAATCATGTTCCTGTAGGTCCGAGGTAACCCATTGATAAATCATTGGACTTTTACCTTTTCCTATTTTATGTAGGGTACATACCTCAGCAACTCAAGGAATTTATTGACATATTCCTCTATGGTGAGTTGTCCCAGCTTGAGTTCATAGAACTCTTTAGTCTTCTCATCAAAATATTTTTTTGACAGATACTTCTTCTTGAAGTGTTTCTCAAACCATTTCCAAGATAGGTCCTCTTCATGGAAATTTTTTCACCATTATCTAAGACCTATTCCATTTGATTCATCTCTTCACCTTTATCACCTTCATACATATTATTTTTCAAAAAAAAAAAACTTTGACCCCACCCGCCCCTTTTCGGTTCCCTCTTCCTCATGGCCCATACCCGTAGCCAAGACTTGGATGCTCACTTCAATACCTTGCAATATAGTTTTACCAAGACCCAACAAGAAGTGAAACAACTCAGTGCCAATGTTGTCGCCATCAATATAGCCATGCATTCCTCAATGGAGGAAATCAAACAAGTCTTGACCACATAGCTTGAATCTGTCTTTTCATCACCCTGCACCAAGCTTCATATCCCTATAGATAACACTTCCTCTGACTCACCTCCACATATTGACGGTGAACATTCCTCTCATTCCCATAACTTTCAACACCATCACTTTCAACATGACCTATGCCTTCTACGAGTGGATGTGACCAAATTTGATGGCTCAGACCCCACTGGTTGGGTAACCCAAATGGAACATTATTTCTCTTTATACGACAATATAGATGACTTGGCCAAACTCTGGTATGGTCTCCATCTAGATCAAGAATGTTGGCAATGGTGACAATGGAGAAAAACTTCCCGTCAAGGGTATATTGCTTGGACACACTTTTTGGCAGAGATTTATGAATGCTTTGACACTGACACCAACCATTTGGGATGTTTGACAAAGTTGAAACAATTAGGAACAATGGAAGACTTTATAGCTTCCTTTGAGCACCTCTCTTTTAGGACAAACGACATGTTTGATGCCTTTTTCCAAGAGTGTTTTATCAGTGGCCTCAAGGATGACATTTGGGTCCATGTCCTCATGGCTTGGCCTCAAATTTGGGTGGAAGCTACTAAAAGTGATAAAGAAGCACAAAAAGTTGTATCTTCTCAAAATCAAAAACCCTCCTTTATCCCTCACCCTAAACTAGTAAATCCCACTACTCCCTCTGCTCCACTAAAGATCCAAAAATTGACTATGGTTGAAATGGTTGAATGCCAACTCAAAGGCCTTTGTTATAATTGTGATGAAAAATATTTCCCAGGCCACAAGTGTAAGGAACAAAATATTTTTATGGCCATCTACAAGGATATTTCAGAAGAGGATGTTGAAACTCTCCTAGTGTCTGAGTCACCTGAAACCATTAACATAACCCCTCCCACAGACCCTCCTGAAGTAAAACTGATCATTTCCCTCAATTCTCTCACTAGCTTCTCCGCTCCCCAAACCCTCAAGCTAATCGGTTACATCAAGCATCGGAAGGTCATCATTCTGGTTGATAGTGGAAGCACCCATAATTTTATTCATCGCCGCATTGCCCAAGAAACTCATTTCTACATTCATGTTGTCAATAGTTTCCAAATCATGATTGCCAATGGGGGTTCCATTAAATGTGGAGGGCATTGTGAAAATGTGTGTCTCCAAATTTGTGACTACCACCTGAAATCTCATATGTTTGCTATCAACATGGGCGGTTGTGACATTGTGTTGGGTACAGACTGGCTAAGAACTTTGGGTCCCATTCTCATGGATTTTAAGAAATTAACCATGCAATTCGACCAGGAGGGCCACTAATATAAATTCCAAGGCATCACCACAGGTTCACCTGAGATCATTAGTTCCCATCGCATGGAAAAGATGCTAAAAAAAGGTCATTCTGTTGTTATTTCCCAACTCCATGCCATACAAGACACAGAGACACCCTCGGTGCTGCAAGACCTCCAAGCCATCCTTTCTAAACATCAAGTGGTATTTTCCACTGCCCAAGGACTCCCTCCTTCCCATGGTGTTCATGATCATTCCATTCCCCTTGTACCTGGAAGCCTCCCTCCCAATATCCATCTGTATCATCACCCCTTTTCCCAAAAAAATGAAATCGAGAAAATGGTCCAGAAACTCCTTAATGCAGGTGTTATCCACCCTAGTATGAGCCTCTACTCTTCCCCTGTGGTCATGGTCCTAAATAAAGAAGGTTCTTGGTGAATGTGTCCTGACTTTTGTGCCCTTAACAAACTAACCATTAAAGACAAATTTCCCATTCCTGTCATTGATGACCTATAGGATGAATTAAGTGGCGCCAAATTCTTTACTAAACTTGATCTTCATTCAGGATACCACCAGATATGTATGAAAGAGGCAGACATTCCCAAGACTTCATTTAGAACTCATTAGGGCCACTATGAGTTTTTGGTCATGCCCTTTGGCTTGTGTAATGCCCCCTCCACCTTTCAAAGCCTCATGAATCATGTCTTTCGTCCTTTTCTCCATCATTTTGTCTTAGTTTTATTTGATGATATCATCATCTATAGAAAAACCTGGACAAACCATCTTTCTCATGTGGATCAAGTTCTCCATCTACTCTCTCAGCACTAAATTTTCCTGAAACAGTCTAAATGTGCTTTTGGTGGCTCAGAAGTAGAATACTTGGGTCATCTGTATGGCAAGGATGGCATCAGGGTGGATCCTAAAAATATTGAAGCTATGCAATACTGGCCTCACCCAAAGACTCTAAAAAGATTGTGTGGATTTCTAGGCTTAACAGGGTATTATCGCAAGTTTGTTAAGAATTATGGAAAGATTGTAGCACCTCGCACTGCTCTCCTAAAAAAAAACTCTTTCACTTGGACTCCATCCGTTTCTCAAGCTTTTCAAACCTTGAAGATGGCCATGTGCAGCACTCTGGTCCTGGCCCTTCCTGATTTCACAAAGACCTTTGTGTTGGAATGTGATACCTTAGGGAAAGGAATTGGTGTTGTCCTTATGCAGGAGGGTTGACCTTTGGCCTTTACCAACAAGAAACTATCTGAAAGAAATCTGGGAAAATCAATCTATGAAAAGGAAATGTTGGCTATTCTGCAAGACATTGATCTGTCATTCCCTTATCTATTGGGGCAATGTTTCCAAATTAAGACAGACCATCAAAGCCTCAAGTATTTTATGGAACAATGCATTTCCTCCCCGGGGCAACAAAAATGGGTGACTAAGCTCTTTGGATATGATTATGAGATCATTTACAAGAAATACAAAGACAATGTGGTTGCAGATGCCCTTTCCCGAAAATATGAAGATGAAATATCCCTTTTTTCTCTTTCCTTCATTGTACTAGATTGGCTCCAAGCCGTTGACCAGGAATGGCTATAAGATCCCAAAAGTTCGCATCTAAACCAACAATTGCAGTCTAATGCTCCAGCTTCCCCAGGGTACTCTTGGCTCCATGATGAGATTCGATACAAAGGCCATTGGTATTTAAGTAAACAATCAAAGCTTAAATCCATGGTACTTTCTGAGCTTCATGCTACACCCACAACAGGGCACTCTGGGGTCACCAAAACCTATGAAATGGTCAAACGTTCTTTTTTCTAGGATGGTACGAAACAGGACATTCATAATTTTTTCACTGAATGTGATGTGTGTCAACGCAACAAAGGAAAAATAGTCAAATCCCTAGGCACATTACAACCGATTCCGATTCCACCTGCTATTTCGAAGGATATGTCTATGGATTTTATTATCGGCTTACCCAAATTGAGAAATAAATCAGTCATCATGGTGGTTGTTGATTGCCTTTCCAAGTATGCTCATTTCTGTGCTCTTTAACACCCATTTACAGCATCCACGGTGGCTCAAATTTTCATGGATCAGGTCTTCAAGCTTCATGGCATTCCGCACTCTATTGTTTCTAATTGTGACCCAACTTTCACAAGCCATTTTTGGCAAGAACTATTCAAGATACAAGGCACCCAATTGCATCTCAGCACAACTTATCATCCCCAGACTAATGGTCAAAAAAAAGTTGTCAACAAGTGTTTGGAAACATATTTCAGGTGTTTTTCCTTGGAAAAGAAAAATAAGTGGGCTCAATGGTTAACCCTAACTGAATGGTGGAACAACACTTCATACCATACAACTACACACATGACTCCTTTTGAAGCGGTTTATGGACAGAATCCACCTTCATTTCTCTCATACTTATCTAGTGCCTCGAAGGTCCAAGTGGTTGACCAAACAATTGCAGTTCGAGAGGCTATTCTCCATACCCTCAAAGAGAATTTGGTCATGGCACAAAATCACATGAAGCAACAAGTAGATCAAGGTCAATTTGAATGTCAATTTGCAGAAGGGGATCATGTGTTTCTTCGACTGCAACCTTACAAGAAAACTTCCCTCAAGGATGAGCATTGTCAGAAGCTAGTGCCCAAATTTTAGGGTCCTTTTATCGTTCTCAAGCATGTGGTACAAGTAGCCTATCAGTTATCTTTGCCTAGTCATTCGAAGCTACATCCTATTTTTCATGTTTCATGCTTAAAGAAGGTGATTGGAGCTAAGTGCCAAATTCAAACCAACCTTTCCAAGTTAGCTAAAGAAGGATCCATTTGGCTACAACCATAAGTAGTTTTGGACCAGCGTGAGCATCACCTATGTCAGAGAACCATCAAGGAAGTGCTAGTCCAGTGGAAAGACACAACTCCAACAGATGCCACTTGGGAACCAGCTACCATTCTGTAGTAATTTCCACATCTCAAGCCTTGAGGACAAGGTTGTTTATAAGGGGGTAGACATGTTAGGTTCCTAACCCACACATAGGTAGAACAATATATTCGGATGTAATAAAGGTCAATATTAATAAGGCCTTTCAATAAAATAGAATAAGGCAGATGTAAGAAGACCTAATAGAAGCTTCTGCTTCTAGAAGGATCTTCCTCTAGATACTTCTTTTGATAGACATATTTAGTATAAATAGGATTTGAAGGTATGTGAACCCTAGTTTTGGATATTATTGTAATAAATCTATGCTCAATTGGAGGTTTCCCCCTCGAAGAGGCCTGTGAACATTGCTTTCAGAATCAAAGTGTTATTTTTGTTGTTATTCTTATATCATTTCAGTGCTATTGTGGTGATTGTTCTAGTTATATTGTTTTTATTATGCCATTTCTAAGATTTTATTTCTGTCCTGCATAATTTCTATATATGATATATTACAAAACTGAATATTAGAAGACATGGTAAGGATGCATGTAATGCATCAACCTAAGAAGCGGGAAGACTACCTGCCACTAGTAGAATTTTCCTACAACAATGGTTATCAAGAATCACTGAAGATGAACCCTTTCGAAGCCCTCTATGGTAGACAGTGCAAGACTCCAGTTAGTTAAATTAATCCAATGGATAAAATTACAATAAGACCCGACATGTTGAAATAAATGGAACAACAAGTCGTTCAGATAAAGAAAAATCTAAAAATTGCTCAGGATAGACAAAAAAGTTACGTCAACAGAAAGAGGAATCCTAGAGAGTTCAAGACAGGAGATCATGCCTATCTCAGAGTTAGGCACAGAAAGAGTTCCCTGAGAATGGGAGCTTGTACTAAGATGGTGCCTCATTATTTTGGACCCTTTGAAGTCTTAGATAGAGTGGGACCTCTAGCCTATAGGCTATCACTTCCTCCCATAGTAAAGGAACATAATGTTTTCCATATTTCATTATTGAAGAAATATGTACATGATTATAATCATATAATTGACTAGTCTGTGATCCAGGTGGAACCAGAGGAAGAATTTCTTCCAGATCCCGAATGAATACTAGATAGGAAGGAAACCCCACTTAGTAACTGAACCATTGCACAGGTCAAGGTGCAGTGGAAACACTTTAGCCCAGATGAGGACACGTGGAAAATGGAGGATTCCATGAGACATGCATATCCATTTTTGTTCGCGTTTGTATATACATAGCACGTTGATAGATAGAACATCGAGGACAATGTTCCTTTAAGGGGGAGGGAATTGTAAAACCCTGTTTCCCTCAGCTTGTAAATATAACTATAATGGCCAAGAGGCGATGGAAAATTCCATATGTGTGAATGCTAATTCAATGGAACTTTGTATGAAAGGTAAATGAATGTAAATTATGTTATTTACTAGAAAATGGATAAGTGTTGCATGACTGTTGGAAGGGGGGTGTACTTAAAAATACCACGAATGTTATGCAAAGAGATGGTGAAGGGGACCAGGAATGGTTGCATTAACCTTCACCAAACCAGTACTTACTAGATTTCATTGCTCAGTACCATAACAGTCCTCTAACCCATAAATGAGTTACAGTTGGGCTGGTAGGTGGGAAGACCTCCTCAAGAGTTAATGAGGGGATGGGGCATAACACCCATTTGTAAGGATTCCATACTTGACCTCAAGCTGGGAATTTGAGCCACACAAAACCTTTCTGAAAGAGGCGAGAAAGGAAGGTGTGGTGGGTAGAAGGAGGCCTACGAAGAGTGTAGAGAAGAGAGGTGAATCTCTCGGGTTCAAGGAAGAACTAGAAATAAGAGTTCTAGTCACATGAATTGGCATAGAATTTTATGATACAAGCTAATAAATGAGGCTGGTCCTCCTTGCTTGGTATCATATAAACCATTATCAAGATCCTGTGGTAGGAGGAGAGTAACCTCCGTCCCTACTGTTGTTCAGAAGAAAAGATTATGTTGCAAAGCATCATGGTCTAGCTCGGGGGTGGCTAGTGGTAAATCCGTTTGGAGTGACTAAGCCTATGGTTGGGTGGAAAAGGGCACCCCTTCCATCATTCACTTCACGTTGTTTGGTTCTAATAAGTATCTTCCTCTAATAAGTATCTTCCTTGCTTTATTTGTTGAACTAGAATGATGGATGAATACTTGAAATTATACATATGTGCATTTATAAATGTCTTCTTTGTGAAATGGTTATGTTATGAGTATGCCTTTATCTCTTTGTGAACTTACACTTATGATTGATAGTATGTATGCCCAGCTTAACTTTGGAGGCTTCCTGGGGGCATAAGTTTGTAAGATGGTCGAGATAGGAGATATCATGTCAACCCGAAACCATTCATCTGAAGAGGATGCCTCTTCCAGACCCTTTTTCGTGTGACCAAAATTCCAAACCCAAGTCCTTAACCCTTTCATGGTAAAGCTCAAGAGGGGTAGCCAAGTTGAAGCCTTGAAAAGAGGAGGTCTCTTCATTGGGAAGGTGAACGTATGAAATCTGCTCGAGGGGACCTATATGAATGATACCCAAGAACCTTGGGCTAAGCCTAAGGAAGCCATCTCCCCTTGTATTTGTAGCTCCAAAAGTTCGGGACTTCGGAGTAAGAACGACATTACTAGCCTTACACAGACTGAACGTGACCAGGAGACTCGGTCTCCCATGAGATTGAATGAAGATAGGCAGTTCCCTAGGTGGTTGGGTGAACCTATCTCACCAATTAAAATGAGGTCCGAAACCATGAAGGCCAGAGCCGTGAAGGACCCATCTCCGTAGATCACGCGATCCTTCGGATCCTTTCCCAATTGTCAAAATATCGAGGATGTGTTCCGCTAGTCCCTCTAAGTCAGAGATTGGATGCTTCAGAAGGTAAGATGAGTTTCTGTAGCAACACTCATGAATGTCAAAACCCCAAGGTAACCAGAGTCGTATATCTATAGTTCTATGTGATTGGATCTCAACTGTGAAATCTGAGGAATGTAGAAGCCTGTTATCCCAAGGTGACGAGGTACAATGACGTCATCTCTAGTGACGTGGATCCAAAATTGAAGAGCCACATGCCACCTGGTCTAATGCGCATCACCCACCCCATAGGATTCTTGGATTGTGACACACATCCTCTCGGGTGAGGGAACATGTCACCCCTAGCCCAACTACGTGTCAGCCCCTGGTATGTGTCCTCATAGCCAACATACTTTGTATAGGATAAAATATTCTACGTTGGATTGGATGCAATGTTCTCAATTTATTAGAGCTACTTTCACCTACAATTATAAAATGATATTTATGAACCATTTTAAATGTTTGCTCAAACTGTCAAATGCAAAATAACTATTAAAGCAATTGGGTGGATTGGTCTTAATTTATACTTTATAGTTCCAGTAATGAAAATGAAAAATTCTTATTAGTTGTAATCTGATAGTGCAAGATGTATGTTTGAAGCATTTGATATTTATTTATATTCATTGCTTTGCCAATTTTATTTTTTCTACATGCAGAGTACCTGCAAAACACTCTGCTTTTAATAGTTGGTGGATGTAGGATGTTTTTTTTTTGTTTTGATTGGTGCATCATGCAAAAAAGCATATGAGCACTGCCTGGTCTTTGCTTGGAAGTCAAGAACCAAATGAGATCTGCTCAACAATATATTCTTGATGTTGCTCTTGATTTTTGTGTTGGAACTTAAGGTAAGGGAATTCCTGCATCTTGGGAAATTCAAAGATATAAAGTTTTCCCTGAAATTCATTATAATTTCCCATTTTTTAATGAAACTCTAAAGAATGTTAATGTTGACATGTTTTAAGAATTTTAATATGCTGTGTATATTGAGGCGGAGATTGAATTTCCAAATGAATGTTAGAGAGTACTAATGCCCTTTTGACTTTTACGTAATGAACATGTTGTCTCGTATTCAAATCTGCCATGTATATGGAAGAGAGAATGCAATTTCCAACCCTGTGTAGAGTGTGTGATTATAGGTTAGCTTTGAGCGGTAGCCATTGTAACATGGTGGGTGCTTGCATGCAATCCAAAAATAAATGATGTTTGCACTAACATTTTGTAGAACTAATCATCTTATAGAACTAATCGTCTTCCCAGGAAAGAAGATTATTATCACTCGTGCTCATTCTATGAATCTTCTTCAATAAGATTAATATAATTTCAACTATTATTATTCATCATTTTCTTTCACTAGATTCATCCTAAACAAGTCCAATGACCATTAAAATTATTGCAAGTACATATTCTATATTTCATATTGTTTCTCAAGTTCATTGCTTCTGTAATTAATAATGAGCTGGAAGCATTTATACCATGGAACATACCAATTGGTTGAAAACATGTTCCTTAAAAAAAAAATGGGAATCAACCCTAAAACGAAACCGCGAGCTTTGCAACTAGGGATTCCCAAGATCTGTAGTGCATGCATGCCATGGATCCATCTATGGGGGTAAACCCTCCCAATCTCTCCTACACCTCCTAAAATCGCATATTTTCAAGCTTTGATCTCATCATATGAGAAAATAGTGAAAACATATCCAACAAGATTCGCGAAGAAAATGGAAGAAATATTGAAAGTGCCTATTCATCCTTCGTCGGACCATCCTTTCGCTCTTCGTCTATCTGAAAACATACTCATTAGGAATTTTACTAGGTTATGGCCCTCCCCCAAGGCTATGCATCAATGGTTAGATCTAAACTGGAAGAAGATGATCCAGGGCCAAATGTCCTCGGCTTTTTGTGGTAAGGGGTTTCTTGTTTTCCATTTTGAAAAAAAAGAAGATAGGGATCTAATCTTTCGTAGTGGCCCCTATTTCATGGGATCTCAAGGAATTTATCTAAACAAATGGACCTCGGATTTCATTCTGGAAAATGGCATCCCCTCAGCAGTCCCAGTCTAGGTAAGACTCCCCTTCCTCCCTTTTCATTGTTGTAATGATGAAACACTAAGAAATATAGGTAATTCTCTAGGAAAATATATTGTTCATGTTGAACCATGAGTCATCCTTCAATATTGTACCAGACTCTGCATAGAACTAGATCTGGAAAGAGGATTACCAGAGGATATTGAACTAACCTTGGATAGTTGGTCATACATTCGACAAGTGGATTATGAACAACTACCATTCAAGTGCAAATCCTGTCATGAATATGGCCACTTTTCTAAAAGTTGTCCACAAGTCAAATCATCTCAGCCAGAGGAGCATAATTAGGAACAATGCAAGTAAACAAAGAGAAAGAAAACCACTGGCAAGGCAACAACAACATCCCAGGCCCAAGGACAAGGAGAAAAATTGCATGTTCCCCATACTTGAACCCAAAGCACATCTCAAAAAGGGGAGGCCAGTCAAAATAGGTATGCAGAACTAGTAAACCTAGATGAAAATGTTGAACAAATTAGTGAATCTTGGGAAGGAAATGAAATGACACACCAAGAAGATCCAAATAAAGAGGATCGAAGGAGAAAAGAAAAGAAAACTCAACTCTCGAGTGTAGGTGATCCATATCCGCCAAATATGCCCTCCCATCCCTCTTCAGGGAACCCAAAAAAATATGAGGAAGAGCATCATGGAAACTCTGAAAGTGACTCAGAGCTTGAAATCACCCAACCCACTACAATAAAGAAAGTCGAAATAAATACTAACATAAACAAAAGGGAAATGACAACAGATTGGAAAAAAGAATTAGGCATCCAAACTACTCTTGAGGAATCCCTAAGAAAATAGGTCAAGTCAATAAAATCTTATACCACACACACTAAGGGTGTATACTCTCATCCCTCTAAATGGGGCACAAAAAAAAGTAGGTAAATGATGAAAATCATCTCCTGGAATTGTAGAGGCCTGGGAAGCAAGGAAAAAAAATAAGAAGTTGGAAAGTTAATTAGAGTAGAAAAGGCCATAATCCTTCTACTCCATGAGACTAAGATGAGGGAGCAGGAAGCTCTCCATGACATGCAAAGAGTCTGGAAAGTTGGAAAAGGCAAAGCCATCAGTGCAACAGGGGCATCGGGAAGTTTATGCACATTATGGAATACAAATGTTTTGAAACTGGTGGACTATTTCATGCTCCAAATTGGTTTATGGTAACTCTCTCCATGTTTTCCACAGGTATGACTCTCTCCATTATTAATGTCTATATGCCAAAAAATTACTGGGAAAAAGTTGAGTGTTGGGGTTCTTTCTTAGATCTAGCAAAAGGAAATCTTCCCCATAATCTTATTATTGTGAGAGACTTTAATATCACAAGAATTATTAAATAAAAATGAGGGGGCTCCATAGTGAAAGATCAATATAGGGAAAAAATGGATGATCTCATCTAAGATCTGGACCTTTTTTATATTCCCCACATTAAGGGATCAAATACCTAGAACAATAAAAGGGAAGGGCCTGGGCACATTACAGCCAGGTTGGATCATTTCTTAATCAACAACTCCTTTCTCACCTTTCCTGAAAAATTCTCTGCCTCGATCCACCCCTTGGCGGGATCAGATCATTGCCCAATAACTATGACCTTTGTTCATGAGATTAATTGGGGTTCCATTCCATTCAAGTTTAATCCACTATGGATGAATCGTCCTGATTTTTTCCCTCTAGTTTCTCGCACTTGGTGCCAATGGGTTTCGGTCTCCCCAATGCACATCTGGGAGAATAAGCTAAAGCACACAAAAGTAGCCCTCAAATCTTGGTAAAACATCTTCTCATGCCCTCAACACATCAAAGTAATGGAAAAAATAAAAATCTAGAAGAAGTACAAGAGGAAATTGAAACAAATGAAGTCCAATAGAACAATATTATTCTAGAGCAAGAGGCACATAAAGAGTACATATGTGCCTTATCGGAAGAAGAATACATGTTGATACTAAATTCTAGAAGCTTGTGGTTACAAGCAAGAGATAAAAACATTGCCTTCTTCCAAAGACAAGCTAAAGCAATGAAGTGGATAAACTAGGTAACTGACATAAAAAACCGGTTTGGAGAAACTATAAGTGACTTTGATCAAATAAAACAACAAGCCACAAATCACTTCACTGAGATGTACTCCTCAGACGGAGACATAGACAAATATCTGAGTAATCTCTTTCTCTCCTAGACACCACATATGATAATAGAAATTGAAAATCTCAATCTAAATAAGCTAGTTAAAGAAGATGAAATCTATAAAGCTATTAATCAGTTCCATCCAAATAAAGTCCCAGGTCCCGATGGTTTTACCCTTCATTTTTATAAAATATGTTGGTCTATAATCAAATTTGATTTCATCATAATGCTTGGATATGTCCAAAATATAAATAGAATGAGAGGTGCTACAAACTCCTCATTCTTGGCATTGATCGCGAAAGAAAAAGGGGATGCCTCCTTTGACAGATTCATGTCCATTTCTCTTTGTAAATTTTCTTATAAAATCATGTCTAAGATAATTATTAATAGACTGGAACCCTTTCTTAATTCACTGATCCTCCCCAATCAAGGCAGTTTTGTTGCAGGTAGAAAAATATGGGACAACTTTATTCTGGTTTAGGAGGCAATCCACTCTAGTTTTAGTAGGGGAGAATTAGGTATGGTTATAAAGTTGGACATGGACAATGATTTTGATAGAGTAAACCATGACTTTTTTAAGGAAGTTCTCCAGAAATTGATATTTTATCAAGCCTTCATCTCTGGGGTTGGTTCTTGTATTTCTAACCCTTGCATTTCTCCCCTGATAAATGTTGGACACACCGACTACACTAAGAGAGGGGGTGAACAGTGTAGGGATATTTTTCCCAAAACTTCCCTCTTACACAAAACTCATTAGTTATAAATCAACATTAACACATTAACCATTGTTGTCTTTTATAACCAATTAAATGTCAACACATATCAGCAACATATATCAAAAATATATCATCCACAAATCATCACCACAAGGAACACAAATAACACAAGATGCATGTACAATTTTCTTTTTATTACAGACTTCAATCCTTTGGGTTTATCAGCAACAACTAAATAGAGTACAAATCTACAAGAGCACCAACTCTATTTGCAAGACTCAACTTACATCCTCAACACCAACTGAGATGGGGCAACAATCCTTCACAAATATCGATCAGTCACAGGTACGCGACCTGTCAATAGTGCATCATGTGTGTGTACATTCCCTAGCTCACTGCAGACCGCGTATGTACGCGACCAATATATAATGCAACAAGTGTATACTTATGATAAACTAGGGTTTTTCTTTGCTTCACATGCTCAGATCTTCTAGAACCTGCAATCACATTCTCTTCTGTCTTTCGCTATCCAAACTGACCACCAACCAGTCACAACACATCCAAGCTCTACAATAGATTATTCATGCTTCTCAACTATACAATATGAATGCTACTCAAACATGTGTAAACAACCAGTAAACTATAGTCATCATATCAATACTGAATCATAAGAGTGTTTCTCACTCTATCAACCAACTCAAACCACATCATAACAACCATACCAAGAATTCCTTAAGCATTCATCAAACAATATGAAAGAGTATCCATGAAGACAACTATGTAACCATACCTTTTGAACCAATGGATAGATCTGATGTATCTAAGCACTGTCGACCTTCCTGGGAGCTTAATATCAGAATCTGGAACCTCTCCATCTTCATCTTCTGAAGTTTCCATGGCTTTACCAACATGTACTCACCCTATACACAGCCAGCCCGTGTATGTACGCACCTTATACACAGACAATCCACATACATGTATGCACCCTATACACAATCAACCCACGTACGCCTCAGAAAATAGGGTTTCTAAACCTCCAAAACTTTCACTGTCAAGATATCAGACATTGCCAAAACTTTGATGCGTCCATGAGATCCTCCTCATGCTCTCTCTCTCAGAATAGATCTTCAATAATTCTCAAGAGATACACACAAAATGTACACAAGAGATACTCTCAAAATGTATTTTTCACAAGAGACCCTAGCCTCTTATTTATACTTTTCATCTTCTAGGTCACTTAACCCACTTCTAGGTCACTTAACCTATTTTCTTCATTTTAGGGTTAACCACTTTCCATAAATAGAAATTTCTCTATTTCTTTATCATTTAAATATTCCTCCTTGACTTTGTCACCTCACTTTATCATTTAAATAATCTTCTTTGATTTTGTCACTTCACTTTATTATTTAAATAATCCGTCTTGTCTTTGTCACTTTACTTTATCATTTAAATAATAGTTTCTTATTTGGAATCTCTTTGACTTATTTGACCTTTGGGGCTTCAAGAAAACATATGAAGGTCCTTCATCTTTGTAGGGCCATAACTCTCAAATTACGAGGAGTTATGTGAAATTCCACATACCATCAGAAATGGCATGACAAGCACTATCCATCTAGAATAGTTTCACCAACAACTTCACTGATTTTCATCTCATTATACCACATATAAGCATGGGTTCTCCAACCATACTTCTAGGATAAATCAACCACAAAGCGTCTTCCTATGAGGGATTTCACCATAAGGGGACCATTTTGGAGTTCATCCATTTGTGCACCTTATCAACCATGATAAGACAATAATGATTCATCAATCCAACTATGCATCATATATCAAAGACAACTTATTGATCCATCTTCATCATATCAATGAAAACTCATTGATCCATCTTCATCTATGCATTCTCATCAAGGACAATACATATTACATTTGACATCAATCATCAATAAAACAATCCTTTGGCATCAATAAATCACTTGACACCAGTCAATGACATCAATCAATCAAACCATTTGCATCAATGACAACATGATCCAACAATCTCCCCCTTTGGCATTGATGGCAATACCAACATTAATGTCAACACCAATTATTGATGTCAACATGTAGACAAGGCTTGCTCTACATCAATAGTCATCAATCATATAAATATGACTATCTCCCCTATCAATCACATCAATGTGACTATCTCTCCCCCTTTGACATCAATGGAAAAGGGTCATTCTCCTCTTGGGGCTGCTCCCCTTTCTTGAACTCTCCTTGGGGTTTCTCCCCTTGTCTGAATGCCTTTGATCTTCCTCTGAAAAATATCTCCCCTTTTGAACTAGGGATATCACTCTAATGTAATGTAGAAGATACATCACTCATACTCCCCCTGTGACCATCGCTCCCCCTAGAATTATTCCTTTGTGCTCTTTCTTCAAATATAGGGATCTTTTCTAGGTATGCATATGATAAATATCTCCTCCTAGAATCATGGGAAGAAGAATGACTCCCCTTATGGGTATGTCTTCCCCTATCTTCTTTGCAAGATGTAAAATATGCTACCATATAACGATCCTTGGACCTATTCATGCATCAAACTTATGCCATACCAACCATCATGAAACAAAAGATATGTCAACAATAAAATCATGAGTAGAACATCACCCAAGTACATCATGTACCAATTGTGTGCCCATCATTGCACAACTTCGATGTACATCAAACATGCACATCAATACCATACAATGTGCTATAAGATCTCATCAATGGAATGTATCAACCATATGCCAACATGTGCATCTACCAATATTCCAACCATGTGCATCTACCAATATTCCAAACAAGTTTCATATCACTTATGATATGTCTCCACCATGAACCAAGTGCCATAACCATGTATCTCAAACAAATACCAATTGTTGTGCTAATCAAGTAATACCAATGGTGTACTATCATCAAACATATGCCATTTATGAGTGTACCAAAACTTCATGTCAACATGTATCACCACCTATACTAAGAAAGTACATCAACCATGCACAAATACTACAACATGATGAATCCTCATACATGTATGCCAAATACATGCATCAAGTTATCCAACAAGTAAGCTTCCAATAATACATCATAAGATATATCAATGAAACTCAAAATGTGTACTATCCATGTACACCAATAGATCAACATCAATCCTCCATTCACTATAGAAAATACTAAGCATCCAACAACACATGTACTAGTAGTATGCTTCAATAGATCAATGACATCTCTAGCTAGCATCATCAAGATGTATCAGATAACCAAGGTGCCATAACTTTACTATCATAACCAACATCATTCTTCAAAAGTAAATTTCTCAATCCATACTCATGGGTTAGTGCCATGCATCCAAGCTAGCCTTTAATTATTGTTTATCATCACATTACGTAATCCAATATGTAAACATGAAAACCTACAACAAACAGTGTCAGAACCTGCAACAAACTATGTCAGACCCTGCATCACAGAGTTATACCATCACATCAAGCTGTAACCCATGTGCATTGCCTTTTTCCCAAGGCTTTATCACATATACGCGGCCTTCTGCACAACAACTCACATATGTATGTGACCTATACAAGGTCATCCTGCGTATGTACACAACTGATACCATTGTCACCCACGTATGCTTCAGTAGATGACACGCTTGAGCCTCCTTTAAGGCTTCCATTCTGCTATGGCTATTTAGTCTTATTCACCCACTTCTGAAGGTGTCCCTGCTTCTCTGAACTTGAGATCTGAGTTTCCATTTTGCAAAGATGTCTCCCTTCCTTCATTCCTTCTTCTAGCCATGCTATGTGAATTCCTCATCATGGAATTTCTTCTTGTGTTCCAGCAATCTTGGGATTTGTGGCCAAATCCACTATAGTTGTAGCATCTCATGGTGTTACAGTGAACAACAATGTGTCCTACTTGATCACATCTCCAACACCTTATGGTATTCTAAAATATTCCATTATATCTCCTTTCATAAGCTCTACATTCAAAAGATTTGTGACCATATTCATTACATGAATAACGATGCCCATGAAAAATACTTTCATACCTTTGTTTTGGTGTCCCAAAGATAGCTTCTTGACATCTTCCTTGCTTTGTTCTTTTGAAATTTTCATTGCCTTGTGTAGATGGTTGTTTTGCGACATTGTCGTCCTTTACCTCATGCTTCTTTGAGGTGCTTGATTCAACATGTGTAGCTTCCTTTTTGTATCCAAGACCTGATTTATCATATGGTTATCTTTGACTTTCCAAGATCTCATCCAAGATTTGTGAGCTATTCAAGAATTTTTTTGACTTCTCTACCTTCATTCTAAGGTCAACAAATTTATCTTCTAACTTATGACATGACTCTTCCTTTTCATTTATTTGATCCTTCAATAGTTCCTCTACCCTTTTGGCTTCTTCAATTTGGGTCTTGAGATGGACAATAGTTTCAAAACTTTTGCTAATATCATCATCTACCTTCATATATTCTTTTTCATTCTTTAGTCTTGTGATCTTTTCTTCCTTTTCTTCTAATTTAGTATTATTTCTCTCTTCTTGTTCTTTGAGCATTCCCTTTAACTTCAAGATGTGCCTTTGACTCCTCCTAAGAAACTTCTTAGTGTTATCCTAAAGATAGTTATAGTGTGTATAATAATGTTCATTGCTATATCTATATAGACCCTCTTCAACTTCTTTTTGAAGTTCTAATATATCTTCTTCTATTCTTTTCATGGGATAACTACCATCAAACTTCACACAAGTTGTTTCTAGAACTTCTTCTTCACTTGAGAAAAATTCATCATCATCACATTTTGAATCATTGCAATCAAGAGTCTTTGGAGATCCTTTACCTTCATTTGAAATACTTTTGAGATCTTCCTTTGTGCTATCTTCACTTGAAATGTTTTTGAGATCACATTTTGAAATAATACAATCAAGGATTTTTGGAGATTCTTTACCTTTAATGATATTGATGGAGTGATCTTCAATATCTTCCTTCTCCTTCTTTCTTTGATATGTCTCCTCTAGATTTAGCTATAGATCCTTGGCAGAAGTGCATTGTCCCATGCTCTCATTGACATGGATTGAGAGTCCACTAAGAATGGTTTTGAGAGCCAAAGCATCATTTTTCTTTCCTTCCCTTTGAGCTACATACTTTGACTTGTTCTTCAAGGAAACTAATCCACCAATGGCTTCCTTCCAAATAGTTGCTCCTGTTGTCTTCAAATGTACGCTCATCTCTATTTTCCAAGTAGAATAGTTTTCCTCATCAAGGATTGGAACTTCATCATCCATTTGTGTGTCTATGGATGTCCTTCAAGCTTGTTAAGGATTGTAGTGAAGGCCCTCTCTGATACCAATTATTAGACACATCGACTATACTGAGACGGGGAGGTGAACAGTGTAGGAATATTTTTCCCAAAACTTCCCTCTTACACAAAACTTAATAGTTAGCAAACATCATTAACACATTAATCATTGTTGTCTTTTATAACCAGTTAAATGTGAACACATATCAACAACATATATCAGAAATATATCATCAACAAATCATCACCACAAGGAACACAAATAACACAAGATGTATGTACAATTTTCTTTTTATTATAGACTTCAATCCTTGGGGTTTATCAGCAACAACTGAATAAAGTACAACTCTACAAGAGCACCAGCTCTATATGAAAGACTCATCTTACATCCTCAGCATCGACTGAGATGGGGAAACAATCCTCCACATATATCAATCTGTCACAGGTACACAAGCTGTCAATACTGCATCCCACGTGTGTACGTGCCCTGGATCACTACAGCCCGTGTATGTACTCGGCCAGTACATAATTCAACAAGTGTATACTTCTAAGAAACTAGGGTTTTGATTTTCTTCACATGCTCAGATCTTCTACAACCTGCAATCATGTTCTCTTCTGTCTTTCATTGTCCAAACTGACCACTAGCCAATCACAACACATCCAAGCTCTCCAATAGCTTATTCATTCTTCTCAACTATACTATATGAATGCTACTCAAACATGTGTAAACAACTAGTATACTATAGTCATCATATCAATACTAAATCATAAGAGTGTTGCTCACTCCATAAACCAACTCAAACCACATCATAACATCCATACCAAGAATGCCTTAAGCATTCATCAAACAATAATAAAGAGTATTCATCAAGACAACTATGTAACCATACCTTTTGAACCAATGTATAGATATGATGTATCTAAGCACTATGGACCTTCCTGGGAGATTAATCTCAGAATCTGGAACCTATGCATATTCATCTTATCAAGTTTCCATGGCTTTACCAACATGTACTCACCCTATACACAGCCAACCTGTGTACGTATGCACCTTATACATAGACAAACCAAGTACATGTATGAACCCTATACACAACCAACCCACGTATGCCTCAGAAAATAGGGTTTCTGAACTTTCGAAACTTTCATCGTCAAGATCTCGGACATTGTCGAAACTTTGATGCATCCATGAGATCCTCCTCACGCTCTCTCTCTTAGAATAGATCTTCAATCATGCTCAACAGATACACACAAAATGTACACAAGAGATACTCCTAAAATGTACTTTTCACAAGAGACCCTAGCCTCTTATTTATACTTTTCATCTTCTAGGTCACTTAACCTATTTTCCTCATTTTAGGGTTAACCACTTTCCATAAATAGAAATTTATCCATTTCTTTATCATTTAAATAATCCTCCTTGACTTTGTCACCTCACTTTATCATTTAAATAATCTTCTTTGATTTTGTCACTTCACTTTATTATTTAAATAATCCTTCTTGACATTGTCACTTTACTTTATTATTTAAATAATAATTTCTTCTTTGCGAGCTCTTTGACTTCTTTGACCTTTGGGGATTCAAGCCAACATATGAGGGTCCTTCATATTCGTAGGGCCATAAATCTCAAATTATGAGGAGTTATGTGACATTTCACATACCACTGGAAATGGCATGACAAGCACTATCCATCTAGAATAGTTTCACCAACAACTTCATTGATTTTCATCTCATTATTCCACATATAAGAATGGGTTCTCCAACCATACTTCTAGGACAAATCAACCGCAAAGCTTCTTCTCATGAGGGATTTCACCATAAGGGGACCACTTTGGAGTTCATCCATTTGTGCACCTTATCAACCATGATAAGACAATAATGATTCATCAATCCAACTATGCATCATATATCAAAGACAACTTATTGATCCATATTCATCATATCAATTACAACTCATTGATCCATCTTCATCTATGCATTCTCATCAAGGACAATACATATTACATTTGACATCAATCATCAATCAAACAATTCTTTGGCATCAATCAATCACTTGATACCAATCAATGACACCAATCAATCAAACCATTGGCATCAATGACAACATGATCCAACAATAAATGGAAGACCTGCCCCTTTCTTCAAAGTCTCCAAGGGCTTAAGGCAGGGTTGTCCCCTTTCCGCTCTTTTATATGTGCTCATGGCTGAATCTCTTGACAAAAGTTTGGAATGGGAATGCTCAAATGGATCAATCCCAGGGATCCAAATAGCAAGAGGAGTCAAGAGAATAAATCACTCTCAATTCATTGATGACACATTTTTGTTAAGTGGAGCATCTAAAGTCATGGAAAGGAGATTAAAATAGGTCTTGGAAAATTTCACCATGGATTCCAGAGGCCTCATAAATAAAAACAAAAATCAAATCTATGTGTGGAACATCAAGGCCTGCTATCTTTTAGGCATTTCCCAAGTCCTCGACTTCTCTATCTCTAATGAATGGAAATCATTTAAGTACCTTGGGATTCCCATTTGCTTAAAGTCTGATGTAGGAGCATCGATCCACCTCATCAAGCACGAGCAAGATAGCGCATCAACGTACAAGGAGGAATGAACTCCAAGGAAAGAGAGGCGTCATCCCTCCCATTTTGAACCCAATTTAAAATTTCAATTGCAATTAAATGTATTAAATGTTTGGAGGCTTGAGGAAAGATGAGTTATGGCCTTTGTATAGACTAGATGTAAGTTTTCTTTAGTAGGCTCCAGTTGTACATATCCTAAGCATTGCCTCAGATTTGGAATTGTAAATGCTTATTCATTTGTGATAGGTTTCAATTAATTGTGAAGTGATAGCAATGGGTAGCTTGGTGAGAAAGCTCGTTCAGCTCCCTCATGTATAAATGAATGAAATAAAATCCTTAGAAGGATGATGAAATTTGTTGAACATATTTGTCAGCCATGGAGGGAGAGATAATTTAGGAGAGAGCCGAGACTCTATTGTAGTATGAGATTTGTACATATTGTATGGACATCCAAAATTTAATGAAAATAGAAGTTTTTCTTGCATATGAGGTGTTTGTGTTCTTACGTGTGATGAATGGTTATTCTTTGAATGTTTCTTTGTGTTTTTAGGCATGTTGTAGGCATGTATGCAATTATGTTTCAATTGTAGGGTAAGATAGAATTCATTATCTTTTTGTGAGTTTGTTGAGTGTTCTGGGCTCTTAGTCTATGCAAGGAGTGCACTAGAGCTCTATTTCGAGTTCATAGAAGAGCGTTTCAGGTGGGCACAATAGAACCCTCTTAAAATCCCAAGGGAGAAATATGTGTAAGGAGTGCACAGTTTCAAAGTTGATGAATACTCTAAAAGTTATGTTAAGAGCATATAGTTCCCACAAGGAGTGCACAAACCGAGTTGAGATAGACTCCAAAGCTCAGAAGAGATAGCTTGAAATTATTGTGAAGCACAAGGTGTGCACAAGTGATCACATTTAAATCTCTAATATTAGGAGGGGAAACATTCTTTAAGGCACAGGTTGAGGTAGAGGGATTGACTTTGCCAAGAAAATATCAAAAGCGCCAAGTCCCCTTGAAGAACTTGAAAGGAGTCTACAAAAGATCATAAGAGATAGAGACTACAAGAGTTGTGTAAGGGGGTGAACTTGTCTCAAGTTCAAAAGATCAGGAGAGTTAGTGTTCCTCAGAATGAAGGCTCGGGTGAAAGAGTTGATATTTATAGAAGAATAGTATGAAGGGTCAAGCCCTTCGAATTCCTTGAAGAAGTAAAAAAATTAGGAGGTACAACACCGGTTGAGGTTGGGCAGTCAAAGTCCAATGGAAAGATCAAAGGTTGAAGCCTTTTGAAATTTTTGAGGAATCCTTGATTAGAAGGAAGGCACAACGAGCAATAAAGGGAGAATCTACAGGAGCCATTGATCTCGGTGGGAGAGAAATTTGTGTCATCATATCTATGTCTAGACTGGCGGAGGAGCATGCAGAAGAAGATCATCAAATGAAAGAAACAAACGAATTGGATCTATTCGGGTATTTGGTGGTGATATGACAACTGTCATATATAAGAAAACTACATGGGATTTAAGCATAAAAGAGTTCAAGCCAAGGTCCAAATAAACCGTGACAATTAGATCTCACGGGGACATGCATCACACAATCACACAGTCTGGTGGGTTAGCACTTCAGAGAAATCAGGCTAAGGCGAGGCAAGAGATTTCGAAGGGGTGGGAGCCAGATTCCATCTACATCATTAATATTAGGGGACAGGTGTCATTGGATCCTACGTTTTGAAGGACAAACACTACAGAAGAAACATGAAAGTGTGGGGCGAGGATACCCGAAGGAAAAACCACATTAGGGTCGTCGAATGGAGTGACATGTGGAGATAGATCTAGCCTTCATCAGTTCATTGTTTGAATGAAACAAATATTTGAAGGAGTAAGGACTCCTGGAGACTGGGGTCCTGGAGTCCATCCCGACCGTCAATTGTATGGACAATTGTCAGCAAATTGGAGGCTTCAGGAGACTGAGGGTTTGAAGGTTTCAAGGGGGCAGAAAGAGTCAAGGAACCTGGAGGCCCGAAGGATGAATCCATATCAGTCATCGATCTACGAGAACACACGTGGATAGCAAATATTCACTCTATTTTCCTGGCATTCAGAGGATTTTAAGGCCTAGTGACGGAGAACTCCCCAAAGCCCAAAATCCTGAAATAGGATCTGGGTCATATATCTATCCATATTTGAGAGCGTTGATCCATGGGGTGGTTCAGTGATCCTCCATTCTGGAGGAACTAGAGGTTGATGCATGAAAGACCCTCTGAATCTTGAATTGTTGAAGTCTTATCAGTCATTGATTCATGTAAGAGCTTGCATTCGTCGATCCCATCGGGGATCCATTACTTCATGGATCCATGGTTCAGGAGGATCGCGAGGTTCGTTTGTTGAAGGCTCTCGAAGATCAAAGTCTCTGAAGTTCCATACTGAGTAGATAAAATGGGTTAAGCCCCTGGTTTTGAGCTCGGGGTCACGTGAAGCTAGCGCATGTCCAGTAGGGGCCTACCAAAAAGCCATTTTTGGCCTGAAATGGAAAGAAAAGGCCTGTGGAACCAAAAAACAGAATATCTAGGGGGACCTTGTGAGTTGAATATCCTTAGAATGGGAGGTTAGTGGACCCCGGGTAAGGGTGGGGGTCTACACTAAGTGGTATCAGAGCATGATCTTGCTTGCAGAAAATAGGCAAGAGAAAAAAAGAATAGTCTGATACCACCAAGTGGTATCATAGCATGTTTTTTGCTTGTAGACAGAAGGAAAAGTGAGAGGAGATGGAGTAGTAATGCTCTATGTGTGGATAATTGTTTGCAAATATGCATCATTCATTTGACAACCAGGTGGGTTGAAGATAGAGGAGAAGATGGATATTGAGGGCCATAAGTAGAAAGCTCAAGGATACCACAAGTAAGTGAACAAGGACCAGATGGAAAAGAAGCTCGAGGAGATGAGGGCAGAACTTGACAGGATAATGTTGAAGATGTAGCAGGAGAAAAGAAGTAACTAGAAGTATGAGTGGCCTTTGAGGAAAAAGGCTAAATGGCCAGTCCAACACTTGGTTTCAAGAAGGCAAAAACAAAATTTGAGGAGGTGGCTGAGGCATGATGAAAACCTTAGTGCCACAGAGGAGGAGATGACTTACATTTTTGAACTAGAGGTTGGAAGGAACTTCAGTGATGAGGAGGAGATATCAGCTGAAGATCTCATAAAATTCTAGGTGGGAAGAGGTGGTAATGCAGATTGTCAGGAGGGCAAATAGATGAGATCAGTCAAAGATCTCATAGATTTCCAAGAGGGCACGAGTGAAACCTTAGGTTTCTAGGTGGGAAAGGAGGATGAGGTGAGACTCTATGAAGGTCTTTGGAACTTAGAGATGAGTTCCGATCAACAAGGAGTGATGGAAGGAGAAGAATAAGAGGTCGAAGAAAATCCTCATGAGCATGAGAGTTCATGTGGGGTTGCAAACCATGTGAATGAAGATGATGAGAAGTTAAATACTTTGACCCTAAAAGAGGAGGATCAGAGGTGCATTCTGATCATTTGAGGAATCAGAATATTCATGCCAGATAACCCAGTAGTAGCCAGTGCACATGTTGAAGGTGCAGAGGAAGGACATCCAGCATAGAATTTCAAGGAAGAGAAGAAGGAGAAAACATTGACATCTGCCCAAGTGAAGGAGGAATAAGAGGAGCATTCGGATCAGATGCTCACTCCATGGGAGAAGGAATTGAAAATGATGGAGGATTGGCTATGCAATCTAGACATAGAAGAAGACTGTCAAAAGGAGACAATTATGCAGAGTGAAGAAGAATTCTAGTCTGAGGAGCAGCTGGATGAAGTTGGCGTTTCACCAACACAAGAGGAGGGAGAGGAGCTAGTAGAATTTAAACTATCATAGGAAATGAATGAGAAACATCTCAACATTACTACTATAGAAATGGAGTATGCAGTAGAGTGGAAAGCTAATGCCACATGAGATGAAATATGTGGAGGAGATCAACATGATTTTCCCATTGACTTGTGTGAAGAGTTAGAAGCCTTGGAGAAAAGGGTAATAGCATAAAGTCAACACATCCAACCAGTTAAGTTGGAATTGGATGAAGAAGAAGAAATACAACAAAGAAGACTGCAAAGGACGAGCCAACCATTAAACTAGTTGGACAGAGTGATCGAGGAGATAAGGAGGCTGATGTTATATTTGTAAATGTGTTGAACCTACACAAAATAGATCTAGCTAAATGTTAGAAAAACAAGATCGTGGAGCAATAAAATAAAACAAATGTGGAAACTATTAGCGATAATTCTTGTCTTGGGCTCGAGAGCATTCGGGTCTGCGAGTTACACTAGAAGCACCCGAGTGCAGCGTGGAAAAATCTCGTTTTACAGCTTCCAATCAAATGAGCGGGTGAAATTACATTGTCAACGGCCCAGATTCATCCATAAGAACAGATCAATGGTCATCGGGATATCGGGGCTACCAAATTAACCGATATATAGTTTCAAAGAAAGCACCTATATTTCAAGACTAAATCTGGGTCATTCGATCCAGTGAGGCGTGGCGCAAGATCTAGTCACGTCGGCATATCGACATTCGGGAATTCGAAGGGTAAAAGTCCCTCGTCATATCACATCTCGAAACCTTGAACCCTGAAACGTTGATAAGCACCTTTGAAGCTAAGCCTATGGTCCTAGGACCTGGTCACATCAAGCGAGACTGGTGATGGAGGACATGCGGCGCAATAGCTGATCCACGAGTGGGGCCATTAGGAATTTTCATGTTGGAATCACCGAGGTCCTCTCAGCCATCCATCC